>VMDO01024744.1:0-21467 GCA_007922755.1 Pedetes capensis | reverse complement strand
CCTTAAGGCTTATCTACTATGTTTGCTATGATTTTCTATGAGCATAAATTGAGGGGAAGATCACAGTATTAAAGTATCATTTTCCTCAGATCATAAAAAGAATGTGTACCTATGATGATCGCTGTTAATGCTGACCTTTAGCAACTTGCTGGATTAATCTTTGTTAAGTTTCTCCCCTGTAAACTTTCTATTATATTTTCCCTACTCTTACTGTACTTTTTACCATGTGCAGCCCAGAGTTAAGGAGGAACAAGTTATGCTACATCTTCTTGAGGGCAGGAGAATTGTCTCTTCTTTCCTACTTATTTGCTTATTCAATTTTTACATCTCTATTAGGATGAAATTGCATTTTTCATTTAGGATTATTATCCACATTTTATTTTTTCATTTTACTTCCCAAATTTTTGCAGCTTTGGCCACTGGGACTTCTTTCTGTCAATACCTATGTGTCCTTAACATGTCCTATGATTGTGGACATTTTTCTGAGTACTTTTCTACCTTTCCATACTACAAACTATTGTCAGCTGATCTATATTTTCTGCCTTAGTTGTAGAATTAACTGCATTTCTCCAGTGACTTGGTTCCTTTTCCTCATTAGGGATTGGCATTAAGACTCAATCTATGTGCTAGATATACTTATTGCTCCTGGGATATGATTGCTTCTAGGACTCTGGGCTGACATGGCAAGGATATATATATATTAAAATGTGTATATATATGTATGTATGTATGTATGTATATATATATATGTATGTATGTATGTATGTATGTATGTATGTATGTATGTATATGGGCTGGGATTTAGCTCAGTTGGTAGAGCGCTGCACTGCAGTCTCTGAGGTCTTGAGTTCAATTCCCAGCACCACAAAAATGGGAGAAGGACCTGGCAATCCACTTCCAAGGCAATCCCGATACAGTCGCCATTGAAAACCCTATGAGGATTGCTATGAGTCAGACACCGACTTGACGGCACCTAACAACAACAACAACTATATATATATATATATATATATATGTATATATATATATATCTCCATGTCTATACATAGTCCATGTATATACACATATGTATGCATTTTTCTATATATAACTATTATTTATTGCATATTAATATTAAGCTAAATGTGAGAGGTGGGTGTGGTGACACAATGTAATCCCAGCACTCGAGATTCCGAGGCAGCGGATCTTCTTGGGCTACAGAGCCAGTTCCAGGCCAGTCTGGGGTATATAGTAAGATACTGTGTCAACAAAACAAGGAGGAAAAAGTGAAATATGAGTTTATATTATTGTGTTTAACTTCAACTCTGGGCTGGGATTTAGCTCAGTGGGTAGAGAGCTGTGCTGCAGTCACTGAGGTCCCAAGTTCAATTCCCAGCACTGCAAAAATGGGAGAAGGACCTGGCAATCCACTCCCAAGGCAATCCCAAAACAGTCAGCTATTGAAAACCCTATGAGGGTTGCTATGAGTCGGATACCTACTCAACGGCACCTAACAACAACAACAACAACAACAACAACTTCAACTCATTACTATATGGATAATTCTCAGCTCCTCTAATTTCTTGTAAACTAACACTCCAAAAGTAAGAATATTCACTATCCACTTGTTTAATTTTAGCACACAAGTATAGAAATATCAGAATGGTTAACTCTTATCCTGATGGAAAACAACATTATCCAGAGAATATATGGTTTACATACTAGCACAGAGAAGTTTAAGCACTGAGGTACTACTGTACTTATTTGGCTTTGATATTAGGGTAACATTGACTTCCGAGAATGAGTTACAAGGTGTTTCCTCTGCTACTATTTTCTATTAAAAATTACATTAAAACACTATTTCTTCCTTAAACTTTTGTAGAATTCCCCACTGAATGCATTTGGGTTAGCCCTTGCTTTTTTGAAAAGTTGTTACTTCTTGTAAGGAATCTAGACATTTCAGATTATCTATTTCTCTTTTGGGACTCTTGATAGTTTGTGTCTTTCAAGGAATTGATCCATTACATCTAAGTTATTAAATTTTTGAGTTATCATAGTCATTCATACTCTTTTTTCTTATTTTTGTCTTCCATGCTAGGGATTGATCCCAGGGCCTCATGCATGCTAAATAAGTGCCCTACCACTGAGCTACTTCTCAAACATGGCCTTATCCTTTCAATATCCGTGAGGCCAGTGGTGATAACTATTCTTTGACTTTCAATATTGCTCCTTTGTGTCATCCTTCTTGTCTTTAATTAACTAGATTAGCTAGGAGCTTATTAATTTTATGAATTTTTCCAAAGGACTATCTTAAGGGTTTTTTTTATTATTTTTCTTTCCTTTATTCCTTACCCTCTATATCTTTGATATTTGCCTAAAATTTTTATTTACTTTTGAATTAATTCTTTGTTTATTTTATGATTGATTTGCTCCTCTCAGGCTTCCTAAAATGGAAGTTTAAATTAATGATCTTAAATATTTCTTCTTCTCTAGTACAGGTATTCAAGCTATAAATTTCTCTCAGTGCCCTGTTTTACCTGCATCCCACAAATTTTGATATGGTATGATATTTTCATTTAATTAAAAAGGTGAATTTCTATTAAAGCACTTTCATAGACATTTGTATTATTCATCTATATTGTTTAATTTCTAAATATTTGTTTCTTTCTTATTTAACTACATTGAAGTCTAAAAACAAGCTATGATTTCTACTTTCTTTTAATTTCTTAAAGTGTCTTTATAGAACAAAATATTACTTACATTGGTGAATGATCCACTCATCCATGAAAAGTTGTTGTCATTTGATAGATCATTATATTAATGTTAATTAGATCAACCTGATCTTTACTGCCGATATCTTTACTGATTTTCTGCCTGCTTGATCTGTCAGTTACTGAATGAATTTTGTTTCCAATTGCAGTATTAAATGTGCCTATCATTTCATTTCTACCAGTTCTTCCCTTATGTATGATGATGCTCTTCCTCTGTGAACATTCACATTAAAGATCTTTATATCTTCTTGAAGAATGTACTCCTTTACCAGCATGTAATGATTCTCTTTATGGCTGATAATATTTTTTGTTCTGAAGTCTACATTGTCCAAAATTAATATAGCTATTTCTATTGACTTCTATTGATTAGTGTGGAATAGTATCTCTTTCACTGTCCCTTTACCACCTCCAAAGAGTATTGAGAAGTTGCACCCAGAGCCTCAGAAATGCTAGGCAAAAGCTCTGCCATTAAACTGCACCCCAAGCCCTTTTAAATTTTATTTTTAATTTTGAGACAAGGTATCACTAAGTTTCACAAGTTTTCTCTGGCCACAAATTTGTGATCTTCCTGCCTCTGCCCCCTAAGTTGCTGGGTTTATAGGAATGCACCACGGTGCCCAGATCTATCCCTTCACTTTGAACCTCAGTCTTTGTATATATTGAGTTTCTTGTAAATAATTTATGGTTTAATCCCTTGGTTTCACTCTGATAATTTTTGTGTTTAAGTTGATATGCTTACACTAGTTAGCTTTAAAGTTATCATGATAAAGTTGGATTAATATCTACTATATCTTTGACTATTTTTTTCTAAGAGTAGCACTTATTCTTGTTTTCCACTTTGTATGCCTCCTTTGGTTTTTTTGTTTGTATTTCTTTTTTGTTTTATGCAGCACTGAGGGGTTGAACCCAGGACCTTGTACATGCTAGGTAAGTGCTCTACAAGTGACCTATATCCCCAGCCCTTTTTTTACTTTTTATTTTGAGACAGGGTCTCACTAAATTGCACAGGCTATTTCTGGCTTGGAAATTGCAATCCTTCTGCCTCAGCCTCCAAAGTCACTCAGATTATAGGCATGTGCCACAGCACCTGGCTCAACCTTCTCTGGTTTTAATTGACCATTTAATATGATTATATTTCATCATTTATCTTAGTATATCAATTACACTTTCAAAAACTTTGTTACATTAGAGTTTGCAATGTGTATTTTTAACAAACATAAGGTAACCTTCAAATAACAATATATATTCTACACAGTTTTGTTTCATTTCTCATTTTACTTCTTTTTCATTCATCTGTCTGATTACATTTCAGTTTGAGAAGTTACTGTTGACTTACTTTCTGATTCCTTTCCAGGTAGTGTCCACTCTCTTCAGGAGACTTTCAAAGTCATTCTTCTTTTGTTTTGTAATGTCTTGAATATTTTTCTTAATGTTTTTTCTTTAGTTTCTCTCACTTTTCATTACTCAACAATAGATGTTACTGGATGTGACTTTCTTTCTCCAATATAGCCCTTAACACATAAATCACAGATATCTTAACTCCATATCTGATAAATCCAACTTGACATTATATCAGAGCCTGGTTCTATTATTATTTTATTCTTTTCAGGGATTTTTTTTCTCTGCCTGATAGAATGTCTTGTAATTTTTTGTTAAAAGTTGAGCATAATGTATGGGATATTAGGAACTGAGATCAAAGGTCTTTCATGTGAGATTTTATTGTTAATGTGTATTATAAATTTAGGTACTAGAGTCTTCAAATTCCTTTTGTTTTCTTGCTATTTTTCAACCTTCTTGATTTGGGGGCCTACCAAAGAACTCTTTCTAGATAGAGTTTGCACCTTACAGCTCTTTCAGCTCTAATAGATTATAAAAGATTACTACTATTATTCTGTTACACCAGATTCCTGATGATATGGTGGTAAGCTACAACAAAGAGGAAGCATTATATAATCTTATAACCAATTTTCAGGCTTTTATAGGTTTGTATCCACAGCTGTGAATTTCACAGGGATTTCCTGCCATTATTGGAAAGGCAGACAAGGAGGACATAGGAAGTCAGAAGTCTGAGAAATTAACTTCATGGAGGTGAGATAAGGACTTGATAAAACTATTTCCCCATGACGGTAGACATTTGTAATGGAGAAAATTCTAGACATCTCCCAATGATTATTCTTCCCTTCATCCTGCCACAGTCATGAGTAAAGTTTTCATGGACTTTAAACATAAGAGCTTGGTGAGGTTCCTGGTGATAAAACACACAAAAGTATGGGATTTCCTCTTAAGAGTAGAGTTCCTAGAAATTTTGACTCTCAAGCTCGTTCGCACTGTGGCTTCAGCCATTTGTCAAAGTGCAAGACTCCAGTGGCTTCTCCTTTGTGTAAAAACACATCATCTACCAGGCACCATGGTGCATGCCTATAATCCCAGAGACTTAGGGGGAAGAAGCAGAAGAATCTCAAGTTTAAAGCCAGAAGCAGCATGTGTAACTTGGCAAGACTCTTTCTCACAATATCAAAAAAAGAAATTTAAAGAAATTAAAAAAGGGGCTAGGGGAACAGTCCAGTGGTAGCACACTGGGAAAATATGTGCAAGACCCTGGGTACAACACCCAAGTACAAAAAAAAGAAAACCTCAGCTATGACTCATACGATTTGCTTTTCTCTCCCTGTTTCAAGAAGGGGATTTATCCTATGAGCTCAGTTTACTGAGAGGTCCAATTGATTTCTGATTTTCAATTTTTCAGCTTTTCTGATTAGGGTTATGACTTCCAAGGTCCTTACATGATGTAGCTGAAACCAAAAGTTCCTTGACGCCTTTTTAGTTCAGGTCCGGAATTTGTTTGTGACTTCATTTGTTTGGGTTTGGTTTGTTTGCTTTGCTTATTTTTCTCTTCAGAAAAAATAATCTCCTGTGAATTCAACCAAGCTAATCATCAACATTTTCTATGTATATTCCCCTTAGTAAGACAGTCATTGGGCTATGAGTAATTTGGTCTCTATTCCTTTCACATGGTTTTAGTAAAAAAATATCACTTAAAGTTGACATTATACCTCTCTTCTTAGATCACAAACACCCCAAAAATGAGAGAACGACCTGGCAACCCACTCCCAAAATGATCCTGAAAAAATAAGCCATTAAAAACCCTATGGATAGCAGAGAATCACTGACATAGTGCCAGGCATGGTACAGTGGGGAAGAGTGTTTCATTCTGCTATACATAGGGTTGCTATGAGTAAGACCCAACATGAGGACACCTAACAACAGCAACTAAGCTCTCACATCTTACTAAGAGTCTCAGACAAAATGAACTAGTAAAATGCCTGTCTTATTTTGAAAGAATGAATAAAGATTGCGTGTTTATTAAAGCTTTTTGCTCAGAGTCATACTGGGTCTACTTTCATTGGAGAAGATCCACCTGACTGAGTGAGCCAACCATTTCCTGTAAGAAAAAAGACAAAAAGACCAAATATTTCAAGTCAAGCTATAATCTAAACCAAATTACATCTGTTCCAAAAAACAAAAAAAGACTAATTAGGTAATAAAACTCATACCAAGGGCACAGGTTTGGAAGATGGGGCAAGGAAAACAAGACATATATGGGGGTGAGAGTTATAAGTGACTATGCTAAGGGATGTCAAGATAGTTAATTAAATATTAGTTCTGATGTAAGGGTATTTGAATAGGTAGACTGAGTAAAGACAATCCCCTCACCAATGAGGGTAGACATAATCCAATCCTTTGGAGTCTGAGTAGAACAATAAGGTGAGGTAGGGAAAATTCATTCTCTCTACTTGAGCTGGAACCATCTGACTTCCCCTGCAGGCTTGGACTGGAATCACACCTCCGGCTTTCACAGGTCTCCAGGGTGCAGACAACAGATTATAGATTTCTTAGCTTCCATAATTGTTTGAGCTCATCATTCAAAACAAATCTCTCAATATATATCTATATATAGTACATTGGTTCTGTTTCTCTGGAGATACCTGACCAATACAAATGCCAAGATAATTTTCCACTTTGCTTCTGCTTTAAACAAGTAGGTTTCTAGAGTGTGTGATATCTTAATTCTCCTTAGGCATCTATGTGGGCTAAAGAGAAATAAAATGGAAATAAAATGGAATGACAGACATTTCTAACACTGCCCTATGTGCTATTCTACATCATCTCCAAAGCTTGCATGGCTAGTAATTGGAAGGAAAAATAACCTTGAATTAGATCTATCCAAAGCCCCCCCTGGGCTGGGATTTAGCTCAGTGGTAGAGCACTGCGCTGCAGTCTCTGAAGTCCCAAGTTCAATTCCCAGTACCACAAAAATGGGAGAAGGGCCTGGCAATCCACTCCCAAGGCGATCCCGAAACAGCCATTGAAAACCCTATGAGGGTCACTATGAGTCGGATACTGACTCGACGGCACCTAACAACAAAGCCCCCCCATACTTCCTTCTAGAATGCTTATTTCCCACTCATTTTAACCAGCATTTCCATAAACCAATTCAAGTGTTTTAGCTATATAAAAAACTAGTTTTAAAAAATTCTTAATTATCAAGATTATCACCCAAATAAAAAGTGAATAATAATATGTACTTAAGTAAAATATTCACAGAAGCACATGTGAAAATTGGTTATTAATGATACTTTAGTGTATTTCATATTCACGTACAACATTTAGAGAAATAATATCCACACATACTTGAAATTTTTTATAGGAGGTATTAAAAATGAGTGTATGTGAGTAAAATAAATCTGTTTTCTTCATTGATAAATTAAGTCTGTTCTTTCTCAGCCTGTGTGAATAATATTTTCTGTCACCTATTTTTTTCAGGGGCAGAATTAATAATGAAGGTTTCTGTCTTGTTATCTTAGAATAGTAAATGTCCTAATATACTTAATTGCTACATGATCATCATGGTTTGAATGCAAACTGTCCTGCAAAGTTCATGTGCTGGTCACTTAGCTGGTGCCCCTGTTTATGGGTTAGGGAACTTTGAAAGGCAAGTCTTAGCTTTGTAGAAGTGATGTCACTGGAACTAGAGGCAAGCCTTTGGAGGATATCCACTGCCCCATCCCCCTACCAAGGTTCAGATCTCTCTCTCTCTCTCTCTCTTTCTCTCTCTCTCTCTCTCTCTCTGTCTCTGTCTCTGTCTCTGTCTCTCTGTCTCTCTCTTTCTCTCTTTCTTGTGCTTTCCCCCCCACCCCCTCTCTTTGTTCGTGGTCCACATGCCCTGAGGTTATCTACCAGAGGCCCTGCTACCACAAAGCTTGCCCTGCTGCCATTGTGGACCGATTCTCAAATCTTGAGCTCTCAATAAATTTTTTCCCCCGTAAGTTTGTTTGGATGGGTTTTTCTGCTACACGGACTACAGCTGGCTAACAGCGAAAATTGGTACCAAGAGTAGGGTCATTGCTGTGCAGAAACCTACCATAGGGTTCTTCAGCCTTTGCAACTGCCTTGCATGAGAAATTTGGAAGAGTTTGTGGATGTGGACAAGAGAATCCCTGGAGGGCTTGAGGGGATATAGTGGTGAGAGTAATGAAGACCAGAACATTGCTGCTACTAGAAATGCAGATAAGACTCACAGGGTTTTAGAGGAAAGTGAGGAATCTATTGAACATTAGATTAGATGTGATCTATGTTATATTCTAGCAAAGAGAGTGTCTGCATTTTGTCCCCACCCTAAAGATTTAAGTGAGACTGAATTTAAAAGTTATGAACTAATTAACTCGATGGAGGAAATATCACAAGGATGATGAGATGTAGGGGGCATGGCTTGGTTACTGCTTGCTGTGCTCAGCAAGACTTATAGAAAAACAGAGAGAATGGCAGTATAGAATGACTGAATAAAGGACCTCTTCCCTGAAAGAGCTCCAAGATCCTCAGATACCAGAGTTGGCCATCAGATGGCCAAATATGGAAAGGCAAACTAACTCCCAAAGATTGAGCATTCCTCAGATTCCAACTCCCAAACTTATCCCCCCTCTCATTTTCCTCTGTAGAAACATTCTGGCTTAAGCTTCAGACAAAAAAAAAAAAACCTATCTACCCTATAAAACCACTGCCCTGCTCAACTCAGTGCAACAGGCCCCCATCCCTCCTCCTCAGTACTGCTGCCTGGGCAGCTTCTGTTTCCATCCCCCCTCTTTACTTGCTGTAAATAAACTTGTTCCTCTATAGATGAGAAGATTACTTCGTGTCTGTGTGTTCTTGCTGAGAGATGTTTCTATCACCGGGAGATCTAGAAAATGTGGAGTTTAAAGAGGTCAAGGGTTTGTTTGAAGTTGCTATGGACACAGCTGGCTTTGGCCCAGGAGATCTTAATTATTAAAGAGATAAGTCTCAGTAGAGGGAACACTGGACTTTTTGCTGGTACAAAAGAAATCCCCTTGGGACACAGAAGGAGTCAGCCAAACCCTTCCAATTTAAGGTCCCAGGACATGAAAAGGGAGTGTCTGAAAAGCTATCTCCCAAGTTTAAAAAGGGAGATTCTAAAGAGCAAGTGTCTCCTGGAAGCCCTGCTAGAAAGGGGCTGCCCAGGGAAAAAGTTTCCCATCCTGGGCATAGAGAGGCCACCAAAGCCACTGTAGCTTCGGTTCAGAAAAATGAAACTACTTCTCAAGCCAACAGCCAAACTTGGCATCATTCACACGGTGCTGGTTTTGTACGCTTGTAGAATTCAAGAGTTAAGGGACTATGGAGGTTGCCACCAAGGATCCACAAAATACCCTGCAAGGACAAGCATTATATAGCAGGGTCAGATGCCCTACACAGAGCCCTTTAAGGGCTGGTGCTTGAAGCTTTGAGGGTGCTGCCTAAGCAAGAAAGGAGACCTCGGAATGACAAAGATGTCAATAACATGAAGTGTCTTCCAAGGAAAGATGCCATCAAGAAGTGGAGCCAACCCAGGAGGGCCATTGACAACAAAGCCAGAAGACGTAGTCACTCCATGCTGTTCAAGATCAGATGATGCCAGATGCCAGAGGTAATGTGTGTCAGACACTAGACTTAAATCAACAAATCTTGTTTGTCCAGTGAGATAGTGGTCTTGCTACTGCCCTGTCAAGCCTGCAGCCAAAGCACTGTGGCATCTGATCCCATCAGATCTCAGAAGCTAAGCAAGGTCAGGCTTGGTTAGTACTTGAATAGGAGACTGCCTCAGAAGACCAGATGCTGAAGCCCTGGGAAAATGTCCCAGCAACTCACTCCCAAAAAACAATCAGCCATTGAAAACCCTATGAATAGCAGAGAAGCACTGACAGCAGTGTTTCCTCTGTTGTATGTAGGGTTGCTATGAGTAGGATACTGACTCAATGGCATCTAACAACAACAACTGACCTTTCTTTCCTTTCTGTGCCCCACTCCTCCATTTTGTAATAGGAATGTTTACTCTGTGCTATTGTGTGCTGACAATGTGTAATCAGTTTTTTGTTTGTTTGTTTTTGGGGGGGCCACAGCGATAGCATCTAACAACAACAACAAACAGCTTAGTTTGCCTTGAGTCTCCATGGAGACTTCAACTTGGACTTTTGAACACAGTAGAGGCAGTTAAGACTTTGGGGACTCTTACAATTAGACTAAATATATTTTGCATTATGAAGTGGCTGTAGAACTTTGGAGGTCAAGACAGAGTGTCATGGCTTGAATGTAAAGTGTCCCCCTAATGTCAGGTGCTTTAATGTCTTGTACCTAGCTGATGATGCTGTTTGTGGAAGTCGTGAATCTTCAGGAGGTAGGTCTTAGCTTCGCAGAAGTGATGTCACTGGGGGCAGGTCTTTGGAGGTTTTCCAAAGGCGGAAGTCTCTCTCTGTTCCTGGTCTGCCGTGCCATGGGGTCATCTATCACCACAGCTATGACTGCCTTGCCACAGTTATGTACTGATTCTCTAACCTTGAACTCACAATAAACTTGTTCCTCCATGAGCTTATTTGAATGGGTTTTCTGCTACATCAACAACAGCTAATACACTGCTCCATTGATTCCTTCCAAAGGTCTATCTCTGCCATGACTGACCATTCATCTGAGTTCTGTCATTTAAAAAGGAGATAAAAGTAGGTATGGAAAGGAGAAAATGGAAAGAATAGGGAAAAGAAGAAATTTACTTGTATTTAACAGTATTTCTAGGAAGAAGGACCCAGAAGCCAATTCCCAAAAAAATTAGCCACTGAAAATCTTATGAAGAGCAGAGAAGTACTGTCAAATATAGTGCTGGAAAATGAGCCCCCAAGGCTGGAAAGCATGCAAAAAATGACTGGGGAAGAGCTGCCTCCTCAAAGTAGAGTGGACTTTAATGATGGGAATGGAGTATAGCCTCTGGGACCTCCTTTTGCTAATGCATCATGATTCAAAATGAGAAGATACATAGTGCCTGCAACATCAGGCTCAAACATAAAAAGATGGCGTACATGGCACAGTGTCTGGTAGCACTTTGTTATTGTATATAGAATTGCTATGAGTCAGACCTGACTCAACAGCACTCACTAACAATTCAACAACATGTTCACTGTGAATATCTGACTTCAAGAGCAATTATTAAACCATTATTCCCTGGTGTCTTTTCAAAAAATATATGTATCTGATTGGAAATTTCTGATAACTCCTTTATAAAATTATGTCAATAATATTGTTTGTATGTTGTGTAAGATATCAGTTTTATTGATTACATATTATCTAAAGTCACATATTGTAATGTAAAACTTTCCAACCTGAGGTATAAGTGTTTTTAAACTCATGATCTCCTGTCTCAGTCTTTTTAAAGACTGTTTGGGACCCTGATCTCCAGGTCTTCCTTGTAAGTAAACTCAAGTAGAGTGGATATTTTGGATGTGTACTCTAAATTAAAATCCTATTCCCATATATCCCCAGATTATTGTTCAGGTATCCACAACTTCCAAATTCCACTCGATGCCTCAAGGAAGAGGACGCTAACCTTCATCTGCAGCTGTGCTTCTGACAGGCTTTTTCCAATCACCTCCTACCATTTCCCTGGACATTGGTTCTGTGTCAAGTTAATGGCCAGATTGTATCAACATACCAGTCATTAACAAGGAAACAGGAAGCTCACATTGCTACTGGCAACTTATGTAACCACAAGGGCAACTAGCTTAGCCATGAAAATAACTATGGAAGGTAGTCATTGAGAGTTTAAGAAACTGATCCTTAATGGCATTCAATAACTATTGAATCGAGCAACTCTAAATCTAATTTAACTCTGGACTTCTCAGTGCCTGAGCCAATAAATTTCTTTCATTGTCATACCAGCAGATTAACCAATGTTGTCCAGAGAAACAGAACCAATGAAATGATGGATGGATGGATGGATGGATAGAGAGATAAATAGATAGAGAGACAGACAGAGATAGATACATTGATTTAGAGGAATTGGATTGTGTCATTATGCAGGCTGAGATGCAAGACCTGAAAGCTGGAGACCCAAAATTGCTGAAATAAATGTCCATTCTGAGCTCAAAGGCCTGAGAAATAGGAAAAGCAATGGTATAAATTCTAATCCAAATCTGAGTCCAAAGGCAGAAGATGAATGTCCCTGATCAAAGTCTCTTAGGCAGAGAGTGAATTGCCCTTTACTGCAGCTTTTGTTCTATTCTACTCAGTCCTTTCCCAATGTATCTGTCAGCTTGTCATGCTGTAGGGGCTTATGTGTTGCTGTGATGCTAACAGCTACACCACTAATATTTCAGATACAGCAGAGCCACCCATGATGGACAGGTTTCAGCTGAGCTTCCAGACTAAGACACACATGGGAGAAGGACCCAGTAGCCCTCTGTTGAAACAATAAGCCATTGAAAATTCTATGAATAGCAGAGAAGCACTGTCAAAAGTAGTGCTGGAAAATGAGCCACCCAGGCTAGAAGGCATTCCAAAGATGAATGAGGAAGAGTTGTCTCCTGAAAGTAGAGTAGACATTAATGATGGGAATGGAGTAAAGCCCCTAGTACTAGCTTTTGCTGAAATAGCATGACTCAAAATAAGAAGAAACATAGTGGCTACAATGATGGACTCAAATATAAAAAGATAGTGTGCATGGCACAGTGTTCAGCAGTGATTCATTCTGTTGTACATGGAGTCCCTATGAGGCAGATCCAACTAGACAGCACCTAACAAGAACACTAAGTCCTTCAGTATTTTGGTTGAAGTCCAACCTTGGGAAAGTCTATCTGCTTTACCCAGTCTAATCTTATCCAGGAACACCCACATAGACATACCTATATTAAAATTTTAACAAATATCTGGGTAAACCATGGCCCAATCAAATTGACACATAAAATTAACCATAATAGGCAGGTTGAGTTCTCATTACTTGGAACAAAAAGCATTTTAACCAATATACCAGATTTTCATCTCTGAAAAATATAACATTTCTTAACCATTTGATATTTTAACCCCATCTTTTCCATGATTTTAATTATTTTTCATTAATTTCATCTTATGCATGTAATTATCATAAAATAATCTCCTTGTTCATGTTATAGGCAATAACTCTTGTTGTTGCTGTTAGGTGCTGTCCAGTGTGTGTCCCAGGCTTAGCAACCCTACATATAATAGGCAAAACAGTATTGTTGATGCTTCTCTGCAGTTCATAAGATTTTCAATGACAGATTGTTTTTTGGGAGTGGGTTGCCAGGCCCATCTCCCAAACCCACAGTATCTGGTGTTCCCATGCAGTCTCCCATCCAAGTACTAACCAAGCCCTACCCTGCTTAGCTTCAGAGATATGACAGGATCCGATGCCACAAGGCTCTGGCTGCAGGTTGCAACCTTCTCATCTACAGTTCTTCACAGCTTAGTTTATATTGCACTTTTTTCTAATTCCAATTAACTGAATAGATTTAAAACTGTACTAACATCTGTCTGGCAAAATTTCTGAGAATGGATTGAGGTAAATTTGAACTCTATCACTATTTTCTGAAAGACTAAGCCATGCTCATCTAAAGCCTTATGTACAGAAATGGGTGGATTCAAAGGGTAGCTATTAAAATGGAACTATTTCCATTAATTAGCTATTTATAAGAGTTCCTGTAGACTAAAAGCATATTTTGTTTTCTTGTGTTGGTTGCAGTAGGGACAGCCAGGTCCTCCCTCACAGTAGATAGAATACAAGTGCAGATCCAGATATGAGTTCAGCAGTTTTAAAAAGTAACTCACCCTGCAATGACTTATTAGCTCATTAATACTTGAAGGTGGAATAGTTTTCAGATTAACAAACTTCAGTGAGCACAGAATGGGCAAAGACACAAATGCATCTATCCTAAAACTAAATTCCCTTTCTTATTGCAAAGCTGATACACATTCATTTGCGGATATTTAGAGAATATATAAGAACTGAAGAAAGAAATAGGACTCATCTCTAAGCTCACTGCTTAAAGATTACTAAATTTTACATTTCCTTGAATATACTTGCTTTTGGATTTTATGTATATGTAAAAATATATGTGGTTTAAAATTTAATGTCATCACTTAGAGGTGCAGACATGTGAATTTATTTCTCTATTACTGGGCTTGTTCAAAAATCTCCCTTCTCACTTTTATTATGGAAAATAAATTTGAATCTTCCTTTTTAAGGAGACTGAAATACTTCTTTAATCATTTCAACATTCATTCACTCTCATTATTTTTTTCTTTTTTCTTTTCTTTGTGCTGTCCCCTTTTTTATTTCTTTTCTTTTCCTTTCTTTCCTTTTCCTTTTTCTTTTCTTTTCTTTTCTTTTCTGTTTCAGTACTGGTGTACTACGAATTGAACCCAGGCCCTCCACCACTTAGCAGCACCCAGGTCCTTTTTTATTTTTATTTTGAGACAAGGCCTTCCTAAATTTCATGGGCTACCTCTGGCCTTGAACCTGCAATCTTCCTGCCTCAGCCTCCACAGTAGCCAGGATTACAGGCATGTATCACAGTGCCCTGTGTTATTATTTCAAAAACCCATCCCCTTTCTCTTTTCATTTTCTTCTTTTCCACGATGTGATGTGGGACTCCCAGCTTGACAACAGGCTCAATCCTTAGTTAAGAGGTCTTGACAGATCTGTTCCTGGCCTTTTCTTGTTATAGGCAACACCGTGGTAGTTTTTCCTGCAGAGCTCCTTGCTGTCCACTTGTCACCTTGGCATGCTTCAACTCCCATTCGTGTCCTAGTCTGAGCCATTCCTGGGGTCAGTGCTACAAGTGATTTCCCTCATGAATGGGACACCCAAACACTTGCTACACCCTCTCATCTGGTCAGTTGGGCATAAGCATTTAGCCCTTGCTGTTTCTATCCACAGGTTCTGCATCTCCAGATTCAATCAATCACAGAGAGAATATACTCAGAAATAAAAATTACATTTGTAATTGTACCCCAAAATTATTAGTCTCTAATTATACCAAATGTGCATTGGCTTGCAAACTATTGGTTAGACAATTGAATATTAAAACTCTATTTTAAAACTGAAGGCTTTTAAGATGATCCCACCATTCTCTCTCTCTAGCAATGTTTCCACTTCGTAGTATTGTCTTGGGCTCGGATTTAGCTCAGTTGGTAGAGCACTACTCTGCGATCTCTGAGGTCCCGAGTTTGATTCCCAGCCCCACAAAAATGGGAGAAGGACATGCCAACCCACTCCTGAGGCAATCCCAAGACAATCAGCCATTGAAAACCCTATTAGGGTCTCTATGAGTCGGACACAACTCGACAGCACCTAACAACAACAAGTGTTGTCTTAGTAGTGGAAGGATCAAAATACAGTTATTGAAAATAGTAAAAGATATGAATTATATTTCAAAATATTCTACATAAAAATGTAATATTTAAAAAACCTATCTTCTAAACACTTCTAGTTAATTATTTTATCATTTTGCACACTACATAGTATACTCTATTTATTTGCTTTTATTTATTTTATTTTATTTTATTTCTTGCAGTTACTAGGGGCCTGAACCCAGGGCCTCATGCATACTTTGCAAGTGCATGGCCAGTGAGCTGCACTTCCAGCTCGATTTTTTACTTTTTTTCTTGAGACAGTTACATAGCCTGCCTCTGGCCTCAAATCTGAAATCCTCCTGCCCCCACTTCCCGAGTCACTGGGATTACAGGCATGCACCATTACACACAGTTTATATAGTATATTTGTTGTTGTCAGGTGCTGTTGAGTCAGTGTCCAACTCATAACAACCCTAAGTACAACAGGTGAAACACTATTGTCAGTGCATCTCTGCTATTTGTTGGGTTTTCAATGGCTGATTGATTTTGGGAGTGGGTTGCCAGGTCCTCTCCCAAGCCTATAGCACCGGGTGTTCCCAGGCAGTCTCCCATTCAGTACTAACCAGGTCTGATCCTGCTTAGCTTCCAAGATCTGATGGGATCTGATGGATGCCACAGGGCTACAGTTGCAGGCTTATATAGTGGGATTTATAATATTTAGAACATAAAGTTAATGGAATTGATCAATTTTTGAATATTTAGAATTGTTTTCATTTCCCTAATATAAAGAGTAAATATTACAGGAAAATTATGCATAAATATGTCTTTAGTATAAATGTATAGAGTTGAGTTTGCCAGAACAAAGGGTATTTGATATAGCTTCCTTTGTGTGTATGTCTGTGTGTCAGGGGGAGAGAGAGAGAGAGAAAGAGAGTGGGAGAGAAAGGGGGAAGAGAGATTAGATATTTAGTTGGCTTTTAGTTAAAAATAGCCTAGTAGAAATAATTATTAAGTAGAGCTGGGGGTAGACCGTGAGGAAATAAGTTTTTTGGGAAACCAGAATTCTTGAAACATTGGTCCTCCAGGAGGAAGGAGTCTTTCCCTGAACTCAGGAATTCTTCAAATGTCTACAAATACTCTTACTTACGAGTATTTACTTATTCATAAATTCAGTCTTTATGAATTTTCATGCAAGCCCATAATATGGCAAACATTTTCCTGTAAAGAGCCAAATAATAAATATTTGAGGTTGTACTGGCCATACAATCTCTGTTGCAATCATTTCACTCTAGAAAACCACCATAGATGAGGCATAAACAAATGAGTGTGTCCGTGCTCCAATAAAAATGTACAAAAGGCCACATCTAGCCAAAACAATCTTGAGCTGCAAAAACAGCACAGGCGGGATCACTATACCTGACTTCAAACTATACTACACAGCTATAGTGGCAAAATCCGTTTGGTACTGGCACAAAAATAGGCTTGAAGACCAATGGAACAGAATTAAAGACCCAGAGATATGCCCACAAAACTACAGCCACTTTATTTTTTGAAAAAAGAACTAAGGATATTCAATGGAGATAGCTTCTTCAACAAATGGTGCTGGGAAAATTGGATATCCATTTCCAGAAAGCTGAAAATAGATTCATATATGTCTATTTACACAAGAGTCAATTCAAAATGTATAAGTTACCTCAACATAAAACTGGAAACCTTAGAACAAATAGAAGAGAAGACAGGAAACCATACTCCAATACATAACCATAGGAAAGTATTTCCTTAACAAGACTCCAGTTGCCCAGCAAATGGCACTAAGAATTAACAAATAGGATTATATGACATTAAAAACTTCTGTACAGCAAAGGAAATAATCAACAGAGTGAAGGGGGAACCTAAAGAATGGGAGAGAATCCTTGCATCCTACATATCATACAGAGGACAAATTTCAAAAATATCCAAAGAACTTAAGAAAGCAAATACCAAGACAACAAATAACACAGTATGTAAGTGGGAAAATGAACTGAACAGATGATTCTCAAAAGAAGAACTTTGAAGGGCCAAGAAACACGTGAAAAAATGCTCAATATCCATATCCCCTAGGGAAATGCAAACCAAAACAATACTGCTTCCAGCTCACTCCAGTAAGAATGGCCAAAATCAATAAAACAAATAATAACAAATGCCAACAAGGATGCAGAGAAAAAGAGCCCCTTTTACACTGAGGATGGGGTTGTAAAGTAGTTCAAACACTTTGGAAATCAATATGGAGATACCTTAGAAAACTAAGAATAGAATTGCCATACAACCCAATAAAACCACTCATAGGAATACACCTAAAGGATGATAAGTCATCATACCACAAAGACATCTACATTTCTATATTTAATGCAGCACTCTTCACAATTGCAAGGGCATAGAATCAACCAAAATATCCATCAACAGAGGAATGGATAAAAAAAGTTGTGATATATATATATATATATATATGTATATGTATATGTATATATATGTATATGTATATATATATATATACACACACACACACACACACACACAATGGAATAGTACTCAGCAACAAAAAAGGATGAAATAATGTCAATTGCAGTAAAATGGATGAGACTGGAAAATATCAACCTAAATGAATAAACCCAGGTCCAAAAAGAGAATTACCATATGATCTCACTCTAATCTGGACACCAATGGTAACTTAAAGGAAGAAAAAAGTATATATATATATATATATCAGTCAGACTTATCTAAGAAGGAAAAATATAAGTAGAGTGGAAAGAAAGAGGAGGAGTCTAGCAGGAGGGAGCAAAGATTGTGGAAGGGGGAAAGGGAAGAGGAAATAATGAAGAGCACTGAAAGGGGGAGAGGACAATCTCAAGTTACATGATGCAACTCCACTAATACACAGGAAATATAGGGAATATAACTCATAATTGCATATGATTTTGCCACATATTAATCAAAGGGTTTTATAATTATGTAACTTGATGTAAGTGTAACCAAAACCAATGTAATAGGTACACAAGGGAGATAGCAAATGCCTTACTACTGTATATCCATTAACATTTATTAAAAATAAATATATATAAATATAAATGTATCTGTCATATAGCTGGTGGTCTAGATCAAGGCTGCATTTCTAGCTTGTTGTTGTTAGGTGCCATTGAGTCTGTATCCAACTCATAGCAACCCTATATACAACAGGCAAAACTGTACTGTTACTGGTCCTCTGCTATTCATAGGGTTTTCATGGGCTGATTGCTTTCTGGGAGTGGGTTGCTGGGTCCTTCTCCCAAGCCTACAACACCTGGTGTTCCCAGGCGGTCTATCATCCAAGTACTAACCAGGCCCGACCCTGTTTAGCTTCTGAGATCTGACAGGATTGGACGCCACAGTGGTATGGCTGCAGGCCGTTTCTAGCTTACAGATACATAAAAGAACTGTGCATGTAATAAATGGGCTTTCCAAATCTGGAAGAGCTTTATTCTTTATATATTGCACCATGGGCAGTTATGTGCGCCCATGAGTAACTTAGGCAACAAAAAGCTAAACTAAATTAGATGATATTTTTCCTGCATCCTGTGACTACTTTTTCTGAGAAATACGTGATTTACTATAATCCACACTGGTTGTTTGTCTGTGTGTACAAGTGCATTTCTATGAAAGAGAGAGAATTCCTGCCATTCTGTAACGGTGAATAATCTCAAACAACAAAATATCTTTCCAGGAGAATTGAATCTGCTAATATAATCATGAGTGTTTTAGGAAAATCCACCCATCTATAAAACAAAAATATGATACAGTTTATTGATTTGTTTTATATTAATTGATTTAACACATTTTTAAAAGAACAACCTTTTTGTCTTAATTTGTATTTTATTGATTCTCGTTGTTAAAATTTTCTTTCTTCATAATTTAATTGAGTACATTAAGAACTAGGTTAAAGACAACTAGGTTAAAATCCATCAGGATTGATTTGGCCACAGCTTTAGCTTAATGATATTAATGTCAACTCTCCCACCCCCAAGTAAAATTGTCTGACATCTAACACATTTCTGTAGGCTATGGAGGATGAAATTAAGAGTTCCAGAGGTGAGCTTGCTCAGTTCCATCACCACCTTGTAGGAGCATAGTTTTATTATATACTATATCTACTCAGACCCACTCCAAAAAAATGGTCAGCCATTGAGAACCCTATGAATAGCAGAGAAGCACTAGCAATACAGTTTCGCCTGTTGTAGACAGGGTTGCTATGAGTCAGACACTGACTTCAGGGCGCCTAACAATGACAACGGGCTGGGATTTGGCTCAGTTGGTAGAGTGCTGCGCTGCAGTCTCTGAGGTTCTGAGTTCGATTCCCAGCACCACAAAAATGGGAGAAGGGCCTGGCAATCCACTCCCAAGGCAATCCCGAAACAGTCAGCCATTGAAAACCCTATGAGGGTGGCTATGAGTCGGATACCGACTCGACGGCACCTAACAACAACAACAATGACAACAACATCGCTACTTAGTAGGCCACCTGTTAAATAACAGTTAATCCCAATTCCTCTTGTTTCTCTTGGGCACAATCAGGTCCCCTCCCATCACACAACTCTAGAGCCAAGTACCTCAAATTTCTCTCTTATCACTGAAAGAGGAGACCTGTGAGACCTACTCAGCATCCAGGAAAATTTCCAGGCTCACATGGCTTTCCCTGTGTCCATGAGGTTAAAGGCTTAGGGGAGCAGTTGTGGTATTGCCACGACTAGTAAGGCTGAAACTAAGTGGTAAAACTGTGTCTTAGTTCTGGCCCAATCCAAAAGATTCCCACAGAAAGACGAGTGGGAGATGAGAGATTATTCTCCACCTGTCATGTAGCATCTCAATAAACCCTGGGAAGATTTTACAATGCATATAAACTCTCAGAAAATATCTCCTGAGGACACTGCACAATCACTCATGCTGCCTAGGACTCGATAGTCCATTCTGTAGTGCTCTCCCTGCTTCCCTGCATCATTCCCCCATTTTCTGTTACCTTGCTTTCTTATGATTGTTTTCCCCAATGAAATGACAGCGCACAAGCCTTTGCATCCAGGTCTGACTGCTAAGGATCTTGTGCTAAAATAAGTTACATTCACTCTGTGTATGTATGGATGAAGCTAATCTAATATATTTTTTATATCTTTCAAGTGTATTGTGGTATTACAAATAATAGATAGTCACCCTTCTAAAATATTTTGCATACGTTAATATCATTAATGTTTATCACATTGCACTCATACTACTTTATACAAAATAAATATTTCATTCATGTTCCTTGTATAAGCAATTTTAGGATGCCTGTCAAAGAAAATTGGGTGATAGGACACATTAATTTTAATTTTTTAAATACAATTATAAAACCTTAGGATTAGAAGAAAATTTTAACTACCAGGCTACTTGTCTGAGTTTACTTTTAAATATTGGTGAATGGTGCACATGGCTGATGGGTAATGAAAGACCATTCATTTGAGAAGGAGTATTTTCTTTAAACTCTTATTCCAGCACACGATTTGGCCTTGGTGCATAGGGCATGATGTCCTTCAAGTTATTCTTTGGTGTTATTATTGTTAGGTGCCGTGAAATCAAATGAAGCACTATTGACACTGTGCCACGCTCGGCCCTATGTAAGTGCTTCTCTGCTATTCATTGGGTTTTCAATGGCTGATTGAGAATGGGCTGCCAGGTCCTTCTCCCAAGCCTATAATAGCACTTGGTGTTTCCAGGCAATTTCCCATCCAAGTACTAACCATGTCCGACCCTGTTTATCTTCCAAGATCCAATGTGATCCAATGCCATGGTGGTATGGCTGCAGGCAAGTTATTCTTCAGTTACTAGAATTTAAAGCATCCATTTTGTCTTATTTTAGTTTATAGGTGATATTGTTAATTAGCTTACTATAAATTTTATGTATTGCTGTTATTTTGGTTCACTAAAATATAAGGTACATGGGGGCAGGAATTATTGTTTTGTTTACTGCTATCTTTCCAATACCTAGAAGAG
>VMDO01024743.1:0-29243 GCA_007922755.1 Pedetes capensis | reverse complement strand
GGGAGAGGAGGGGAGAGGAGGGGAGGGGAGAGGAGAGGAGAGAAGTCATTGCCAGATGAGCTTTCCCTGCCTGTAGCCTAGGGTACCTGCCACACAATGGAGAATCAGGTTGGGAGACAGAGGGCAACCTGCTTTCGTAGGTTTGAGCAAAGAGGACAGAGCTGGACTTTTGCCCCACGAAGAAGGTCAGGTCGCAGAAAGGCGAGAGGCGCTGGCCCATGGTGGGAAAGGGATGTCTGCAGTTAGTGGTTAGCTTGCAGGCTGCTCTTGGGTCTGGCTGATAAGCAAGGAATGTACAATCAGGAGGTGGACATGAGAATAGGTCAGCAGGGCAAAATGACCATGTGGGGCCACTTGTACAAATGCAAGAATAGAGTTTCTGTTCATTATCGACTATCTGGGACTCGCCTGCAGCCATAGCACTGTGGTGTGTGATCCCGTCAGATCTCAGAAGCTCAGCAGGGTCAGGCCTGGTTAGTCCTTGGATGGGAGACCGCCTGGGAACTCCAGGCACTGTAGGCTTGGAGAAGGACCCGGCAACCTACTCCCAAGAAACAATCAGCCATGGAAAACCCTATGAATAGCAGAGAAGCACTAGCAATAGTGTTTTGCCTGTGGTACATAGGGTTACTTTGAGTCGAACACTAACTTGATAGCACCTGAAAACAATAATCTGGGGCTCAGGGATACCTGCAGGGTGTGCTAGGCCTTCTCAGGTGCTCAGAGCACAGCCCTGCATGTGTCGGGTGCCCAGTGTACAACCCTAACCCTCACCCTAACTCTGCCTGACAGAGGTCCCTGGGCCCGGGCTGGGAAGAGGAAAGTTTACAACCCTCAACGGGGTAGAGAAGAAGCAGTAGGGACCCTGCTGACACTCGACCATCCCATAAATTTCACTTACAGAACACAAGTTCAAGGATAAAAGAACAAAGATGCCCAGGATCATGACTACAGAGTGCTGAACCCGAGCCCTGGCCCACTTTTAAGCAAAGGCTGTGTGCTGCCACTGGGCTGGGCCTGTTGCCAAGGTCGTTCTCCTGCCCTTGCAAGAGAAACCCATTCCAGGAGTCCTGCAGTGGTTGGGGAGGCTGTTGCCGTAGACATTAGCGAGATTCTATCTCAAAATTTAAAAAAATACAGCTCAGTGGTCCAGCACTTGCAGAGCATGCAAGCGCGAGGCCCTGGGTCCAACCCCCAGTACCACAAAAAATAAATAAATTAATTAATTAATAATAATAATAAGAAGAAGAAGAATAAATGGGCTGGGAGGTACAGCCCAGTGATAGAGCACTTACAAAGTATGTTCAAGGCCCTGGGTTCTACCCCCAAGTCTTGCAAAAGAAAGAAGAAAGAAACAAAGAAAGAAAGAAAGAAAGAAAGAGGAAAGAAAGAGAAAAAGGAAGGAAGGAAGGGGAGAGAGAGAGGAGGGGAAGAAGAAGAAGAAAAAGAAGAAGAAGCAGCAGCAGCAGCAGCAGCAGCAGCGGCAGCAGCAGCAGCAGCAGCAGCAGCAGCGGCAGCAGCAACAGCAGCAGCAGCAGCAGAAGCAGCGGAGGAGGAGGAGGAGGAGGGGAAGGAAGAGGAGAAGGAGGAGGAGGAGGAGAAGAAGAAGAAGAAGAAGAAGAAGAAGAAGAAGAAGAAGAAGAAGAAGAAGAAGGAGAAGGAGAAGGAGAAGGAGAAGGAGAAGGAGAAGGAGAAGGAGGAGAAGGAGAAGAAGAAGAAGAAAAGGAAAAAGAAAAGAAAATAGAACTCTTTGCCAGCTGAGGCTTCCCTGCCTGTAACCTAGGATATCTGCCACACAGTGGAGAATCAAGTTGAGAAACAGAGGGCAAGTAGGCAGGGATGGGAGGTCCCCTGTGTGGATCCCCAGGGGCCCACAGGCCCCGGTGTTCCCATTTCGTCCTCCCCAGGAACTGTCTTCCACGTCAGGGGTCTGGTCTGTGGCCAATGGCCCACTGATGTCTTTGGTGCAGATTTAAGACTACCCTGGATGACACTGGGGCTTCTTAGGGGCGCAGCGGCCCCCTGGGTCCTTCTCTCCCACTGCTGGGTCCTGTCCCTTCTCTCCTTCCAGGCATGTGCCCCAGAAAGCCAAGTCTGCCTGGGGTTGCTTGCCAATAGCCAGGGCTCAGAGCCGGTCACAGGAGGCAGGTGGCCAATGCCTTGACACAGCCATTGTCACCCTCTCGAGGGAGGTGAAGTAGGAGGGATTTCCGGGCAAGGAGACCTGCCGAGTGGGGCAGTATGCTGGCATGTGAGAGACGTTTGAGGGTCTGAGGTCTGGGAGGACTGGCAGCTCTGAGCGCCATTCATTCTGTGACGAAGAGAGAATTCCAATTAAATCAAAAGGTGAGCATCAAGAACCCCCTAATTCCTAGCTTTTGGGGGTGGAAGGGAGAGGGTGGTGGTGCCGAGGACCAGGATCGGAAGTGACTCACAGGAGTGGATCAGGACTGGGGAGGCTTCGTGCAAGATCAGGGCAGAGATGGGAAGGAGCAGGCCCTGAGACCTTCGTGGGGCCGTGTGGGTTGCTGCAAACCACAACCCAGAACCTCGTATTCCTGAGAACACATTGGGCCTGTGGAATCGACTGTTGTCCCCAACCCCACTCCAAGGCCACTCGATGGCCTCAGAGGGGCAAGTGTCTAACAAGATGATGGTACTCCCTCAGGACCTGCCTCTACAACCTACAACCTCTCTGGGGAACAGGAGACGGGGAGAGGGTCAAAGATCAGTGCACCCCAACTGAGGAAGTGCTGGGCCTGCCAAGGGAGGCATTAGGTCCCCGCAGTTGTTATTTTTGCATCACTGTTATAAAATACCCGACAGAAACAACTTCGCTCATGGTTTCAGAGGGTTCTGTTCATCATGGCAGGGGAAGGCCTGTTCACTCACGGCAGGCCAGGAGTCAAAGAGTGCGACGGGAAGCTGCCAGGGATAATGTTCCCCCAAGCACCTGTGCCCAGGGACCTACTTCCCCCAGCCAAAGTTTTCACAACCTCCCAGAATAGCACCAAGAGCTGGGCACCGAGCATTCAAACCCACGAGCCTGTGGGGGACATTTAGAATTTGAACCACAACCACCTCAAAAGGCTCCTGTGTTGAAAGCTCTGGACTCACCTTTTCTTGTAAGGTGATTGGATTATGAGAGATCTGACTTAATCAGTGAACAGAGTCACTCAATCACTGATGGACTCATAATTTGGCAGCATTTTTAGGAGGTGATGGAAGCTTTTGGAGGGGAGGCCTAGTTGGAGTATGTAAGTCACTGGAGGCGTGTCCTCAGGGCTATTACTTTGTCCCCGCTCCTCTCTTCTCTCTGCTTCCCGGTTGCTTCCTGGTCGCCATAAGGTTAGCAACTTCCTCTGCCAGCGCCATGTTGACCGCCATGTTGTTTGGCTTCCTTGCAGGCGCAGAGCATGGAACCGGGCAACCATGTACTAAAACTGATAAAACTGTTGACCAAAAGAAATCTTTCCTTCTTTAAACTGTTTCTCTTGGGTATTTGTCAGAGTGGAAAGTCTGACTAACCGAGGAGAAAAGGGTTTGTGGGTTGGTTTAATTTTTAATTGTTGGAAAATGCACACAAAATATATCACGTTTGCCATTTTAAAGCTCAGTCGTGTGAAGCACGTTTGTATTGTTGCGCCACAATCACCTCCATCCACAGAAATCTTTTCATCTCGCTCAGCTGAAACTCTGCACCAGTGAACGCTAGCTCTCCAACCCTCCTCCCCCAGCCCCTGGCAACCACCCTTCACCTTCCTCTCCCTGAGTCTGACGAGTCTGGACACCTCAGATGAGTGGAACCATGTGGGTTTGCCCTGTGACTGGCCTGTCTCACTCAGCATAATATCTTGAAGCTCATCCATGGTGAACTAGTTTCCAGAACAGGGAGGGAAGGGTCTGGTGCCACAGAAGTTCATGCCAGACCTCAAAGCCTGATCACTTGTACCTGGACCAAAGATGTTGGTGCCATCAAGAGGCACCGCTTGCCTGCATGGCCTGTAGGCACAATAGCGTCTTTGGTGGTGGCGGTGGCGGCGGGGAGGGTAGCTGCAGGGCCCTGGAGCCAACACCATGCACAGAACTGCAGCCCAAAGCCACACCACAGAGAGCAAGATTTGCCATGGTGGTGGACATCCCAGAGGCCCTGGCGCCATGGCATGCTGGAGGCGGGTCTTCCGCCTGCTTCAGGCCCTGGGTCTCCTTTGCTCACTTCTCCTCCAAGGCAACTGGGATCCAGTCAGACCTGGGAGGCGCTGTCCAGGCCTGCAGAACTCAGAATGGCAGCCTGATCCACCTCGTGAGGTCTTGGCGGGACCGGTCCACATCCAGATCCCTGGCCCGCTGCTTGCTACCGCGGCCT
This sequence comes from Pedetes capensis, assembly GCA_007922755.1. Lineage (NCBI taxonomy): Eukaryota > Metazoa > Chordata > Mammalia > Rodentia > Pedetidae > Pedetes > Pedetes capensis. The sequence goes on along the minus strand of VMDO01024743.1, from coordinate 24,877 downwards.
CTGGGAAGGTTATGTAACGTCTGTAAACCAAAGCTTCCGGTTGTAAAATGGGATTAAAGCTGCACCTTCCCCCACCACACCCCAGGCTTCTGTGGGGATGAAGCAGGATAATAAAGGGACCCCTTCCTGCCTGGTACTGGCTGCTGCCTGCAAAGCAGGACTCAGTCTGAGTGGAACGGCCCAGGCATGGGGCAGGGCAGGGGCTTCTGAGGCCACTGGAAAGACGTGGTCAGTGGTGATCAGGCCTTTGAAGGCTGATCTCACAAAGAGGTAGCCTGTTCCGCAGAGCAGATGGAGATCCCAGGGCTCCGGGCTGACGCTCCTGTGCAAACAGAATCCATCCAGCCTGGTTCCAAACCCAAAATAGCCTCCTCTCCTGCGGCAGCACAGCGTGGCCGGCTGCTCCCCCTGTGCCTGCTCTCAGCCCGGGTGAAGATCCACCTGGTGCACGGGCATCGGGCACTGAGCTTCTCCACCTGTGGGGGAGGCCGCCTGAGGCCGTGGGGCCTCTTTGGAAAGCACCTTAATGAGCTGGGAGTCAGGGGCCAGGGAGGGAGGAGCCTTGTCACCTTCTCCAGCAGGATGTGCAGGCTCCTGCCCACACCAAGGCGCAGCCACGCCCACCCGGATCCTGGGTGGCGCCCAGGGCTCTCCCAAGGCCACCCTTGCCCCAGCATTGTGGTTTAATTGTTTCCTTTTCACTGCCAACGACAGGCCAGCCCTCTGCGGGGACTTCCCAGAGGCTTCCCTTTCCACCTGCACGTCCAAGCTTCTCCGCCTGGCCGCCAGGCTGCCTCCCATCTGGGCCTGCCAGGCCTCTGCCAAAACCATCACCTGGTGCTCCTGGAAGGAGGCACAGGCTGGTCGGACCCCTCCGCTCCAGACCTGCCGGGTTGTGCTGTGGAAAGCTCACCTGTTCCCACCCCCGGCCCGGTGGGTTCAGCACTTCTGTTCCCGCAGACACAATGGGAATCACTGACACAGCCCTTCGGCACACACCGACCACTAGTGACTCCCTGCCAGGGCCGGATGACACCCCAGCCTCCAAGCGGGACTTGGTGGGGAGATTAATTATTAGTTTCCTTTGGCACTTGAGGATTCTGAAACCTCAAAGACAAAAAGGCTGGAGCTGGGACTGAAAACTTGGGCCACCCAAAGCCTCCCTGGGGGCCCAGGTCACTGGGGGATCTATTGCGCCCCTTTGGCCCAAGCCAGCCGGGATTACATTTGGGGCTCCCCACCAAGCTTTGCAGGTAGGAGGTCAGTGCACCAGAGTGTGTGGTGCCTTGCTAGGCACTGGGTTGGGGAAGCAGAGATGGGTGGGCTGCAGTGCTCTACCTGCAGGGCCACACACACGATCTTTTTATGTTTGAGCCCCATGTTGCAGCCACTGTGTTTCTTCTCATTTTGAGTCGTGCCACATCAGTAAAAGGAGGTGCCAGGAGCTTTACTCCATTCCCATCATTAAGGTTGATTCCACTTTGAGGAGGCAGCTCTTCCCAGTGGTTTCTTGAATGCCTTCCAGCCTGGGGGTCGCTTATTTTCTGGCACTCTATCTGACAGTTCATCTCAGCTACTCATAGCATTTTCAATGACTAATTGTTTCGAGAGTGGGCTGCCGGGTCCTTCTCCCTAGTCTGTCTTAGTCTGGAAGCTCAGCTGAAACCCGTCCACCATAGGTGGCCCTGCTGGCATCTGAGATCCTGGTGGCATAGCTTTCAGCATCACAGCAACACGCAAGCCCCCACAGCATGACAAGCTGACAGGCACTCTTGAACCACAGTCAGCCCCAGTCATTACGCCCTTTAGGTTTTTTTTTTTTTTTTTTTTTTTTTTCTGGTACTGGGGGTTGAACCCAGGGCCTTGCGCCTGCATGCTTTGCAAGTGCTGGACCACTGAGCTGTGCCCCCAGCCCATTTTATTTTACTTTTTGAGACAGGGTCTCACTAAGTTACACAGACTGCCTCTGGTCTGGAACTTGCAATCCTCCCGCCTCTGCCTCCCGAGCCAATGGGATTACAGGCGTGCGCCACAGCACCCGATGCTCCCCTTTAGGGTTCTTGAATCTTGCTGTACATCTGCCTGTGGTGTGACCTGCTGCTGACAGCCCCCGTCCCTGCCCCCACTCACTCTTCTCTGCTCCCTCACCTCATCTTCCTTCTTCACAGCTTATTTCTGCCACAAATATCCAAGCAACAAAATCAGTGTAGCCCCACCCCTTCATTACGAGGGCTAGCATGCTCTCGAAGGTGACCTGGTGCTAGGCCGTCTTTCCCATGGTTCCTGGAGCTCAGAGGACAGACCTCCCACACTTTAATTGCACATTGCTGCCTGGTCCACTTCCTCTAATGATGGCCGATTCTGCCTCTCCACTGTGATGGCTGCCGTCCTCACCTGGCATTGCCTGGGGTCACAATTGCTACAGTGGAGTTCACACTGGGCGGGGTTGGAAGGTCCAGGAAGGCTTTCCTCCCTCACCCAGTGCCTTGGTGGCCTTCTGCATCGCTCCACTCTGTGGCCAGCCTCGGATTGCTCAGAGCTCAGCAGCCTCAGGACCGCCTGGCTTCTTGCCTGTGGAGAGGTGGATCTGTGTGCCCCGGGCGGGCAGAGGAGGTGGCCAGGAGTGTAGGCAAAGGGTGAAAGTGACAGTTCCTCAACTGGTGACTCAAGCAGCTTGCGGCTGCATTCTTTGGGGACCGCGTGTTCATAGCTTTCCGCTGACCGCCATGGGCTCTGAGGCCTTCATTGCACAACGCTAGACAGGAACGGTGGAGGCCCAGCAGCAACTAGCAGCGTCCCTTGGAGCAGAGGTCCCTCCAGGGACGGCACTGACAGGAAGTGACAAGGTCTCCTTGGCCCAAACATTCAGGGTTCTCGGAGCCCTCTGCTCAGGGAGCGTTCCACTCAGATCTGTGAGCCTGGCGGGCTTTGGCCTGCCCCTCCCCACCCATCACAAGATGTGAAGAATCCTGCTTAGCTCCTCACAGCTCCAGGGGTCGGGCCCTCTGTGCCTGCCCCAGGCGGCTCAGTGTCGCTGGGAGAATTCCCTGCAAGCTGCAGCCCAAGCCTGGTAGGAGGCAGAGCGGCCCCTGGGTGCCCATGTGCAGTGGTTGCTGTGGAAAGCTTGCCGTGGTCTCTGCTTGTTCTGCCCCTTAGAGGATGGACATCTGCTACCCCGTGGCCTGGGAGCCTCTCTGTGAAATGCAGACATGCAGGGAGCTGAGGTGACTGCCTCTCACCCCTTCTGGGGCCAGGGAGGGCCTGACTGGGGTGGGTCCCTTGCTCTGACTCTTACCGTGGCCTCCTGCCAACAGGCAGGAGAAATACATATATATAATACACTATTGTAAGCTACATGCCTGCAGCCGTAGCCCATCAGATCTCAGAATCTAAGCAGGGTTGGGCCTGGTTAGTCCTTGGATGGGAGACCACCTGGGAACACCAGGTGCTGTAGGCTTGGGAGACGGACCTGGCAACCCACTCCCAAAAATCAATCCACCATTGAAAACCCTATGAAAAGCAGAGAAGCACTGACAATAGTGTTTCCCCTGTTGTATGTAGGGTCTCTGTGAATCAGATACCAACTCGATGACATCTAACAACAACAACATTGTAAGCTACAGTCGCCCTCCTGTGCTATACAGCCCCCAAACCTATTCCTCCTCTGTAAGTCATTAGTCAACCTCTCTCTCCCCTTCCTCCCTCCCTCCCACATCCCTTTCCCAGTCTGCAGTAACCACCATTCCACTCTCCAATTCCATTTGTTAACTTTTTAAAAATATGTCAGTTGCCGTCGAGTCGGGTCTGACTCATCACACAACAGAATGAAACCCTCCCCAACACTGTGCCGTGGCCAGCACTATGGTCAGTGCTTCTCTGCTATCCATAGGTTTTCAATGGTGGATTGTTTTTTGGGAGTGGGCTGCCAGGTCCTTCTCCCAAGCCTACAGCACCTGGTGCTCCCAGGCAGTTTCCCATCCAAGTACTGACCAGGCCTGACCCTGCTTAGCCTCTGAAATCTGACGGGATCACATGGCTTCAGGTTAAGGACAGTTTGTTGTTGTTGTTAGGTGCTGTCGAGTCAGTATCCGACTCATAGCGCCCCTATGTACAACAGGCGAAACACTATTGTCACTCCTTCTCTGATGTTCATAGGGTTTTCAATGGCTGACTGATTTTTGGGAGTGGGTTGCTGGGTCCTTCTCCCAAAAGGACAGTTTACACACACAATAATGCCATTTTAATGCCATTACACACACAGTTATGCACAATAACGAGTCCCTAATGACTGTCATGAAATGAAGCGGGAGGTGTGCCTTCCCCTCACTTCCTTGGGAAGCACAGAGTGGCGTAGATGCGCGGCCCTTGCCCTGTTACCATCCAATCGCCCAGCTGACTTTTATGTTTTATTTTTTGCAGTGCCAGAGCTGTAACCCAGGGCCTCGTGCATGCTAGGCGGGGCTCTGCCACCGAGCCACACCCAGGCCTCACATTGGACCATTTTGCTGAGTGAAAACTTGCTCAGGAGCGGACGCAGCTTGCCAGGACCTCTTCTGCCATAACACAGCCGTTGGATAAGCTTCTGCCCCGTATTGGATCGTTTTCCCGGGCCTGTCACCACGGCCACTGTTCAGATCCACAGGGGCCGCCACCAGACCCCAAGGCAAGTGTGCGTGTGGGCTTGGTGGACTTGCCACCATCTGCCCTGGGGCCTCTGGAGTTTTAGTGCCACGTGGTGAAGAAGCCCCAAGGGCAGAGAGCAAAGGGTTAATCAGATCCTTCTTGGGCCAGGAATCACAGGGCCACAGCTCTCAAGGGTACGACACAGCTGTGACCCCAAACAGCGTGTGTGTGTGCTCGTGCGTGTGTGTGCATGTGTGTGTGCGTGCACGTGTGTGCGCTTGTGCGCCTGTGTGTGTGTGTGCATGTGTGTATGTGCGTGTGCAGCATGGCTTCTGCATGGCAGAGGGGCTCAGAGACTCAAGGGTCTTGGCACAGCCTAGCAAAGAGGTGCAGAGGCAGATAGCAATCATGGGACTGGGGCCAGCTAGTGACCCAGCCCCTGAGGGGCCAGCAGGAGCCCTTGGGACTGGGACCCTCTGGGAGCAACCGGACTTCCCCCGGGAGGCCTGGAGTGGGGTTTCCTGCCACGGAGTCTGGGCCTCCGCCAGCTTTAGGCACGCATCCCATAAGCATCCCGGATTCCTGGCCCTTTGCCTTCTGGGTAGTACAGGTAGGTCGGAGCCTGGGACGGGGTGGGCGTGGCACGGGGACTGGCCAGATGGCTTCTGGAAGCAGGAGCACCAGAGCAGGGCCTCTGGCCAGTAGCCCAGTCCCGGGATGTCCACAACAAAGACTTGTGTGCCTGCCGAGGACAAAGCATGGCGGGCCCCACCCCAAGCTGCAAACACAAAACGTGGCCGAGCAAGGGAAGGAACATGGCCGCTTTGCAGCCCTCCTGATCCCCAGGCAGCCCCTCTGCAGTGACCCCCTCGTGCCCACCCCTGCCTCGCCACATCTGCTGTTTACTCCACAGCCCGGCTCTGGTCTGAGACCTCCCAGGCCGCCCAGCAGCATCCCATCCCCTGACCTGCCTCAGAGCACCACGGGGCCACTCTGGCGTCCCCCGCCTGAGGAGGGACACTATGCTCTGCAGCACAGGGGTGCAGTGCAGAGAGCAGAAATAGCCACAAAGCGCCCAGGTCCCCTTGTCCCCAGACAAATGCCACTCCTCCTCAGGCAGAGGCGGATCTTGGGGAATTGAACGTGGTCCCCCTGCCCTGCAGGCCTCTTTCTTGCCTTTAACACAAACAACAGGACAGCCCCGCCCGCCACCAGACCCTGGGAAGAGGCTGAGCCCGCGGGTGCAGCTGCAGCTGCAGCGACATCGCGTGTGTCACTCCTTGTGGTTTCTTCCCCCCTCCACCCCCGGGTTAGGCAAGGTTTCATTTCCCAGCAGAACCACCGACAGCACCCTCCTCTCTCCACAGTATCACTCTCTCACAGTGTCGTTGGTGGGGTGGCTGGGGAGCGTGGGGTAGGGCGCCCCCCCCATGGACCGAAAGACTCCCTGGGCTCCTTCTGAGCCTGAGAGTCAACGCAGCCCAGCCATGAGAAGCCCTGGGCGGAGGAAAAGCCTGGCCAAAGAATGTTCTAGCAAGATTAGGGTGCGGCGAGTGTCTAATGCTGGGCAATGCTCCCTCCCGGGGCAGGCACCACAGTTATCACCAGCCTCATAGACTGGCATTTCAGACAGGGAGGCCCCCAGGCTCTGGGCCGGCACCCCGCCTCCAACAGCTGGGCAGGCCGGACTGGGGCCCCATGAAGTCCCAGCTTCCTGGAAGCCAGCCCCGCCCCAGTTCCTCTTCTTGGCTTTCTTCTTCTGGCGCCACAGCCCCACCTGTCCTGCAACCTAGTCCGAGGGCCACCCAGGAAGTCATTGCCTGGATCGCAGCATTTGCCACCTGTCCAACTCAGGGGCACGGCAAGCTGAAGCAGGGCCAGAGCTGAGGCCTGATCCCTGCAAGGCCATCGCAGGGCATCAGAGGCAGCCGGACACGTGTGTGTGACCCTCCAGGCTTCCCCACCCAGGGGTGGGTGCCCTCTTAGCTTGGGTAGGGGATCCCGGCCTCGGGGCCTGGCAGACTGTCCCTCAACAGTGCCCCAGGTCCCTGATCCTCCTCCCTCCCATAGGCCCTTGCTCTGCCTGACTGTGGCCACGTGTGGCCCACGCCCCAGGTGTGGCTGGGGTGGTCGTGGTCAAAGTCAGCTGCCAGCCCTGTTCTCCACGTTCCCAGCCTCCCGCACGGTTTGGGAGGCCTGTCGCCTTAACCTTGGTTGGCTGGGGAATCTGTTGCTTTATTGATATAAGCGAGGACGAGGATGGCAATACCCTTGCTCCGTTCGCTGCTTGTGTGGCAGCAAGGAGCTCAAGGCCTGTGGCAGCCATGACCTTGCCAGCAAGGCCTGCAGGACGCTCTAACGGCTGCCCCTGAACCACCTGCCTCACTGCATGCCTCTGGGATGGGTCCCTGCTTGCTCGCAGCCAGAGGCATCCTCGCCACTGCCCAGGGGGTGGACACTCCGGTTCCCCCGCTCCCTTGTAGCTCCTTTGTAGCCAGCAGCCTCAAGAATGAAATCCCCTCGCCATCTGTGCCGGCCTGCCTGCCGTCCTCTCTGGCTCAGAGTCTGTGAAGGGACAGCAGTCAGCCAGGGCTCCCTCTCCAGGGCAAGCCTCTGGCAGGGTTCCCCAGCTGGAATCTTCATTGTCGGTTACTTTGTCACTAACCAGGATGCCGGTGCTTTCCAACACGCACATTCTCCCTGCACCCGTTTGACAGTCCCTTGTTCTCCCCATGTCATTCGTGGGGCACCCACAGGCTTCTCCACCCTGTGGTCTCCTCCTTACTGTTCAGCCCAGGCCAGAGGCAGGGGGGCCACGGAGGTTTGTTCTCGGTGTGTGTACATGCGCGCGCTCACGTGTGTGTGACCCACATCCTCACACTCCAGAGCCGGCCCTGCCCCCGTCCGCCATCCCCACTCCTTTCTCAACACCAAAATGCTCTGGTGGCCATGGTCAGGCTTCTTCCTGTAGGATGCAAGGCTGCTAAATGAGCTTCGGTCCTCAGCCTGCAGAGCGCACAGGTCTCCTGAGAGATGCCCACAGCAGGAGCCACAAGAAGGACCAGGGGCCAGGCGCGGTGGCGCATGGCTGTAATCCCAGCGGCTTAGGAGGCAGATGCAGCAGGATCGCAGGTTCAAGACCAGAGGCAGTCTGCGTAATTTAGCGAGACCCTGTCTCAAAAAGTAAAAAAAAAAATGGGCTGAGGTGCAGCTCAGTGGTCCAGCACTTGCAGAGCATGCAAGCGCGAGGCCCTGGGTTCAACCCCCAGTACCGCAAAAAAAAAAAAAAAAAAAGAAGAAGAAGAAGAAAGACAGACAGACAGACAGACCGACCGACCAGGGAGGGGCACTGGTAATCCCCGCTGCTGCTCAGGGGGACAACAGGGACTCTGAGGGCGGCCCCTCCTTCCCTGCAGCTGGCTGGTTTAGGGGATCCTTCTCAATAGCCCGCTCAGGCACTCAGTGTGGCCCAAACTCCCTGTCCCCAGCGGGCTGGCGAGGCCCTGGCAGGAAGGACGCAGAGGACCCCCGATCCCAGCCCCCCCCCCCCCCGCCCCTGGGAAGACTCTGTCTCGGCTGCAAGTCAGGGAGCCTGGCACAGACCGGGCGCCGCCTCGTGGCTGGGAGCCAGGCGTGGGAACGAGAGGAGAGATGGGCTCAGGCTCCTCAACCACAGGAGTTTCGGTTCAGCCAGCGTTTGCAGAAGCCCTGCTCTGTGCCAGGCAGGCAGGCAGGGCACTCAACCCTGGGAAGGTGCCAGGAGGAGGTGGGGCAGCCTGCCCTCCTGGGCATCTGCTCTGAGCAGATGGCACAGGGAAAGGCTCCCCACACGCACCTGGGGGCCCATCCCCAGAGCTGGGTCCTCAGCAGACCAGCTGGGTGTGGCATTGGGTGGGGGGGAAGGGGACTGTGCCTGGCTGGGCTGGCCCACAGTGGGACTGGAGCCAAGGGCAGGGGCAGAGACAGGGACTGGGGCCAGAGCAGGGCAGGAGTCTGCCTGCCCTTTATTGGAGGCTTTTCCGGTCCTAGTCAAGGAGTGCCTGCAGCCATAGCCCTGTGGTGTCCAATCCCGTCAGATCTAACAAACTAAGCAGGGTGGCGCCTGGTTAGTCCTTGGATGGGAGACCGCCTGGGAACACCAGGTGCTGTAGACTTGGGAGAAGGACCCGGCAACCCACTCCCAAAAATCAATCAGCCATTGAAAACCCCATGAATAGCAGAGAAGCACTAACAATAGTGTTTCGCCTGTTGTACAGAGGGTCCATATGAGTTGGATACCAACTCCACAGTACCTAACAACAATAAGCCAAGCGAGAGGCGCTGGAAGATGGCATTGGGGGTGGGGCAGCATGGTGAAGGTGGGCTGCCATGGGGTTCCTGGGGATAAGGCAGGGCCATTCCAAGTTGTAGAATCCCTGTGACAAGTCCCTTTGAGGGTTGCAGGGAGGTTCCCAGCTCAAGTCAAGGGATCCACAATGCGGTTAAAACCTGGGAAAGGGTCACCTTTCCAGATAGAGTTCCAGTCCCACGGTCACCCTGGTTGGGAAATGATAGATCACCTATTATAAGATGCCTTGCCACTCGGACCCGGGGTCCTCATGCCTAGGCCAGATTGTGGGCTTTGGTGAGGCACTTTAGGTTCTTTATGCCTCAGTTTCCTTCCATGGGATGTGGAGTAATACCACTATCGCCTCTGGAAGGTGTGGCAAGGGCCAAAGGACAGAGCACATGCAAAGCGCTCAGCATGGTGTGCCCAGCATGTGCTAATGCCACTCGCTGTGTGTTCTCCCACAAGTCCAAGAGGGTCTCTGTTGTGACCCAGCTGTTAGAAGTGAACATCAAGGAAGAAGACCACGGTGTCACTTCAAATATTCTATCCAAGCCTTCTTCCCTAGGCACGCTGCGGGAACGGTCTAACTCAAGGGCCGGCAGGGTTGAGGGGTCACTGTGACTCAGGCCGGCTATAGGGGCCATGCCTGGAGCTAAGTCCAAGCCTCTGGGAATGTCAGATCTTCCTGTTTTTCCAGACAGGCTAGAAAACCAATTTTCTTCAAGAGAAAACTTTTGAACTTCTACCTAATTCAAAAACCGCAGGGGCTCCAGAGAGCTGCCTGGTGCAGCTGCCTTGAGCCTCTTCCTGGCTCCGGGAGGTCGACTTGGACAAACCTGGGGCAGGGTCAAAGGGCAGTAGTGTCCAAGTGCAAAGCCGGGGCAGTGATATCTCAGGCGCTGGCTGGCAGATGGGGTTCAGGGAGGACGCGAGGCAATGGTCTTCGCGTGCCCATGAATCTGTGCGTAGTCATTATCACTGTCAACACCACCCACCAACATGGTGGGCCTCCTTTGCAAGAGTTCCCGGCTTCAAGAGCAAGGAAGAAGTCCCTGCTTCTCCCACAGCCACTGTCCTCTCTGGCCCCCGGGAGCGTTCATGGATTCTGATGGCCGGCATCAGACACATGCCAAGAGGCCCAGAGACACTGGAGGGTGGGCTGGCCCTGTCCACAATGGCTCTCAGTGGGACACAGGGGTGGAGCTTCAAAGGGGAGAGGAGAGTCCTTTGTTGGCCTCCACTGAGCCCGGCCACCTTCAAGACTCGGCCCTCGGTCTCCACCTGGCTCTGCCTGCTCCTCCTGCCTCTGCTCCCTGGTGGTGGCTGCCTTAGTAGGCGCGCGAAACATTGTCACCAGGCAAGTGAATGTTCATCACACATGCCTGGTGTCAGGTCTTCCTTCTGTCAGCCTGGTCCCCTTAGTTGTGGCACGGGCTGAAGGCGTCTCCTGACACAGACAAGGTGATTCCATGAAGGAATCATGGAATCAGGCATGATGCTGGGGCCACGCATCAGAACAGATCATGGCATGCGGCCATGTCAAATTCAAAGGGACTGGGGTGGGCCCAGTGTTCTCAAAGACAATAGATTGCTCTGATTACTACATGCAGTAACAAGTATAAAATGTATGTTTCTCATCCTCAAAGTCCCAGACACAGTAGATGCCCTATGTTGTTGTTGTTGTTAGGTGCCGTCGAGTCAGTATCCGACTCATAGTGACCCTCATAGGGTTTTCAATAGCTGACTGTTTGGGGATTGCCTTGGGAGTGGGTTGCCAGGCCCTTCTCCCATTTTTGCGGTGCTGGGAATTGAACTCGGGACCTCAGAGACTGCAGCGCAGCGCTCTACCCACTGAGCTAAATCCCAGCTGTGAGATGTCGTACAGACAGTCCCAATTTATCATGATCCTGCTTACAACTTTTTTGTGCTTTGACTTCACTTTCATCATGCAAAGCTGGCACACATTTAGTAGAATTTTGAATTTCGAACTTATCTACGTGTTGTAGTTTGGCTCTGGAATGTTCCTCAGAGGCCTATGTGTTAAAGACTTAGTCCCCAGGGTGACAATGTTTGGAGGTGGAAATCTAGGAAACATTAGGAGGAAGAAGCTAGCAGAAGGAGGTTAGATCCTTGGGGGCGGGTCCTTGGAGAGGCTATTGAGACCCTGGCTCCGCCCCTTCCTCTGTTTCATTTCCTGGCTACCATGATATGAGCAGCTTTGCTCCACCATGCTCTTCCAACCATGTTTGACCCCTCTGCAGGCCCAAAGTGACAGCACTATGCAATCATGAATTAACCCTCTGAAACTATGAGCCAACATAACTCTTTTCATCTTATAAGTTGCTAACCTCAGGTATTTTATCACAGTTACAGAAAGCTGACTAATACACTAGGCTAGTGCTGCAGTTTGACCTCAGGAGGGCGTGTTCTATACTGGGGGCCTGGGGTTTCAGGTCTAGGAGGAGACCTCAGGGAGCACAGGTGACCTGGTGCCTGGCTTTTACTTTACCTTGAGGTGGAGATTGGGGGTTCAACTCGGACTTGCTGGATGCTGCAGGATTCTAGGATCTGAAGACCTGCCCACAGAACCCAGAACCCCTGGGAGGCAGTGGGGAGGTCCCTAGGAAATGCACCCAGCTTTCTTCAGTCCTGCCCAAGCTGGGATGGAATCAAGTCCTAACTTTCCCTGCACCCCATCTTTCCCCACCTGCGAGGAAACTCAGGACAAACACCAGGCAACAGAAGACATGGCAGCCGCCAGCTGGGCCCCAGGGCCTGCAGGAGCTGGCAGGCCACAGCGATGGGAAAAGGCACACTGTTTGGGGGTGTTGCGGATACAGTACAGATTATTTTTAGCAAATTGTTCTGACTTAGTGAAAAACCTAAAAGATAGTGTTGATAATCATCCTTAATTTAGAGCCACAGATGGCTCTGCTATAATTAGATGCTGGTTTCTGGGTGATTCTACCATTCCTATGAGAAGACACCTTAGCTGCTGCAGAAATCCACCCCGAAGGGTGTCTTTATTTTGTAATTTGGGGCTCAATCATTTACTCTTTACCCTTAAGTATTAGCAACATTAGCAAGAAAAAGTCAGTGCTGCACACATCTCTCAGAGTAATATTAGCCTGGAGATAAATGTGAGGTTCTGGCCCTGTCTGTTCTCTGATCCCAGTGACAAGCAGGAATTACCGCTGCGCGGCCGCGCTGCTCCTCAGAGATGCTTCCAGGGCCCAGAGCCAAGTCAGGCTCCCTGTAATCTTGTCTACTTCATATGGGTGTTCATTCATGGTTATGTGTTTTCTGTGGGATCCTAGGATTCATGTCTGTCCCCTGTCCTGCACATCAGCTCCACGGGGAAGGAGCTGGGGCTTCTCTATTCACAGCCTGTCCCCAGGGCTTAGAATGGGAACATCTGTGTCTGGACATGGAGGCGCATGCCTGTGATCCCAGTGACTTGGGAGGCAGAGGCGGGAGGATCGTGAGTTAGAGGCCGGAGGCAGTGTGCGTACCTTAGCAAGCCCCTGACTCAAGATACAAAGTAAAAAAATGGGAGGGGAGCGCAGCCTAGTGGTAGAGTGTTGGCAAAGTATGCACAAGGCCCTGGGGTCACCATAGGGGGGAAAAAAAGAAAGATGATAAAAAGAGGAAAAAAAAAAAAAAGAATGGGGATGTCCATAAAACACAAGAGCAAATGGGGACAGCCACCACAGGAGGTGGGAGTCCAGGGACCCAGAAGTCTCCAACTGTCTTTGTAGTTTGCCCACCTGTGGGCTCCCTGCCACAGGTCCAGCCTTGCGCAAATATCAGGTCTATATCCATGGATTTGGTTTGCACATCTGGCAAGTGGAATTAATAAAATATGCCCAATGTACAGCAAGGAGAGCACGTGAGACCCGGTAACGAAGATGCAAATGAGCTGAGAAGACAGAAGAGGGCAGAGCGGATATGAGCCAATGGTTCTGCTATCAGAATTAGAATGGGCATGGGTGCAGACCTGGAAAGTAGGATCCCACCGGGAGCCCAAGAGTCTTGGGACCAGGAGTCTCTTCAAGAGTTATCCCAGCCACATCCAGAAGCACAATCTGTCACCCCATGGACACCCAACTCACAAGTCTCCTTTTACCAGCAGAGGAAGCCATACTTCAAGATGGCCCCCAAGAGCTCACTTCCTGGCCTCCACACCCTCATGCAGAATCCTCCCACGCTGAACCTGGGACCGGTGATGTATGGCACAAGTGTGTTAGGCAACTGCTCATCACTGCCACAAATACCTGAGATGATAAGATTATAGAGAGAAAAGGTTTGTTGTGGCCCAAAGCTTTGGAAGTTTCAGTCCAGGACCAGTCGGCCCTGACGCTTTGAGCCTGTGGTGGTACATTATGGCAGGAGTATATGGCAAAGCCAAGCCACTCACCTCACGCTGAGAAGCCAAAGGGAAGAATAGTCTAGGGTCCACAATCCCTTTAAGGGCAAGCACCCCGTGATCCAAAGACCCCCCACCTTGTAAAAGTTCCACCATCTCCCAATAGCGTCCAGCTGAGGGCTAAAGCTTTACCACATGGACCTGTGGGGGACATTCCAGATCTCAACTACGGCAAGAAAGATGGTACGCCATTTCCAAGTCTGGGTTATAAAGGTGCTGCGGCTTCCTTCTTGGTCTCAGTCTGTCTATAGCTGTCTGGCCCCATCTCTGTCTCTGTAGGATCACTTGCTCTGGGAAAAACCACTTGAACAGCCATTTGGAGATGCACATGTGCTGAGGAACTGAGGTCTCCAGCCAACAGCCTTATGAGTGATCCTGAAAGCAGGTCCTCAAGTTACAGTAAAGGTTCCAGAGACTGTTGCCCCAGTCAGCAGCTCAACTGCTACCTCCAGAGAGTTCTTGAAACCCAGAACCACCAGCCAAGCTGCTCCCACATTTCTGACCCTCAAAGACTACATAAAATACACATGTTTGTTGTTCTCAGTTGTTAAGGTGGGGGACTATTTGTTACACAGCGATATAACGGATAGACTCACCCAAGCACGTCTCCACATGCTGGCTGTGTTGAGTCAAGGCTAAGGACTCAGCCCCCTCGCAGTCATCCTTCCAGACATCTCTCCTCCTCTCTGCTTCCCACTCCTCTAGTCTTCACTTCCTCTTCCCCTAAGCCTGGTCCTATGGCCCTTGCCCAACAGGGACCACCAACAGGGGACAGCAGAGATCAACACAGAGGAAAGGGCAAGGCTACAGGGACCAGAGAGCCAAATAGCACAGAAACCAGGAAGCCTCTGCCCACTGGCCAGAGATGGAAACTTGACCTTGCTTAACTCTACAACAATGGCTCAGACTCCTTTCCTAAGAGAGGTGGGTCTCTCACCCAATCCGTTATTGTCTGCATCCTTCCAATTGCCCTCCAGGGACGCATGCCCCAACTCACTTCAAGCTGCCCAAAGACCCTCACTCTCCTCATCCAGACATGATCTCCCTGGGGCATCCCAGCCCTTGTGGCTGATGTTCTTTAGGAGTCACATTCCCACCAAACGCCACTGTGGTCACTGGACTGGAGAAGGGCTCCAGCTGGTCCCTCGCACCCAGGGTTTCTGCCCCCAGGGTACCCACCAGCCAGAGACTCCTTCCATTTGTTAATCACCCAAGTTCCCCAGGGTCTCGTGGGTCCCTCAGCAGCCAAGTACCTCCCACTCTACGCATGTCTCCCTCTCCAACACACCAGCAGATAGTAGGAGCTTCCTGTCCTCTTCCAGTTCGTTGTCTATGTTTAGAAAAGCGACTCACACATGAAGTGCACAGTCCAAACCATCTAGATTTGCAATGCAGTGTGGCTCTGCTCTGCCTGTCTCTCTCCTTCCTCAGCTCTATATCATGAGGGATTTTCTAAGAATTTGCTCCTCAAAAAATAAGGCTTTATGACTATTTTTATTTATATTTTGAGATCAGTTGTTGACTTTCTATTATAATCGTGAGAGACTTGACAGTCATGCTCTTCTATGTTTTCACTTATTATCCTGATCATCCCTATATACAAAAAAAAAAAAAAAAAACAAACCCTACTAGAAGGTTGCCTGCAGCTGCAGCACTGCAGCACCCTATCCCATCCAATTGCAGAAGCTAAACAGGGTCGGGCCTCGTTATTCCTTGGATGGGAGACCACCTGGAAACACCAAGTGCTGTAGGCTTGGGAGAAGAACCTGGCAATCCACTCCCCAAAATCAATCTGTCATTGAAAACCCTACGAACAGCAGAGAAGCACTGACAATAGTGTTTCACCCGTTGTATGTAGGGTCGCTATGAACCAGACGCTGACTTGATAGCACCTAACAACAACAACAGCTAGAGGGCTGAACTCAGGGCTTCTTACATGCTAAGCAAGGGCTCTACCACTTAGCTGCACCTCCAACCCATTTTTTATTTATTTTGAAACAGGGTCTTGTTAAGTTGCACAGTCTGCCTCTGGCCTTGAATTTGTGATCCTCCTGCCTCAGCCTCTTGAGTAGCTGGGTGCCCAGCCTAATATATGTTTATATGATAATTTTGGCTAAATCAATAGCCAATGTTTTCATGACTAGGATGATGAAATTACGTTCGTTGCAGAGGCAGGTCATGTGTGATGACTGTGATCTTCTGTCATAATTCACTCCTCCCCCTGCACCAGAGCTAGATGCTTCTTTTTACCATGCACTTATTTTTCCATGTCTAGGTGGCTAGTGTCCCCCCAGGTGCTTGTGTTTTCCTGTCAAGGACCTATCAACTGTTTCAAATTCTCACACACCAGATCATCTAGCAGCTCCGCCTTCTCTGGAGCTTCCCTCCTGGGCCTCTGACTTCCTGTTCTGTTGCTCTAACTGCCACTGTGCAACTTCTCTTGGCTTCTTTGTTGGGCTACAGCCCCTGTCGCCTGCATCTTACATCCTCTGCTTTCTTGGTTTGCCTGCTTGTTTTGGTGGAGCACATCCTCTAGTATCTCCTGAGAGAAGAGACAGAGAATGTAAAAGTTTTAAAGATGTTGCAGCCTATAATACATCTATACGACTTCATACTTCAGGGGTAATTCATCCAGATCCAGAAACTTGGGCTGAAGATAAATTTCCATCAGCGCTTTAAAGACATTTTTCCATTGTTTTCCATCTTCCAATGCTGCTGTTGTGAAGTCTAATGTCATCCTAATATATCGTATCCCTCAACCTTAGCTTGTAGGATTTTCTTTTTATCCCTGATGACTTCAGATTTGATGATGATACACCTTGGTGTCAAAGTTTAAAAACTCATTGTGATGGTGCGTAACAAGCTCTTTCCATGTGTGGGCTTCTGTTACTCATTAGGTGATTTTCTTGTATTAGCTCTTTGCAAATGTCTTTCCCTTTGTCTTCTCTGTTCTCTCCTTTCATAACTCCACTTAGTAGGATACTAAACCAACTAATTGACCTTCTAGCTATCTTTGATCTCTTATTGCCAACCTCTCTGTCTTTTCTCTAGAGATTTCTTTGACTCTGCCTTCTGCCTATTACATGTCCCCTTACTTGGGCTTTAGTTGCCCCCTCTTCACCCTTTCCTAGATGCAGCATGTTCTCTAATCTCCCCAAGAATATCAGAGCCTCATTCCGAGTCTGCCTTTGGATCCCCTCTCTTTCTTTTCTTCTCTTTTCATTCAGTCTATAATACCAGAGAGAAACCATGATGCCCATCTCTGCCTTAATGTATTCTTCCAGGAATTTCCATGCTTCTGCACACACACACACACACACACACACACACACACACACACACAAAGATGATTCTACCTACCCATTCTCTAGCTTCCTCTTTTTCATGAAACAATATCCTTTGACAATTGCTCCATATCATAGACCTAAAGATCCCTTATTCTCTTTGTGACTATGTTAGAAATGTGATATAACTTATTGGGTTACTGTTACTGTAGACAGTACTTAAGTTCTTTGCATCTTGGTGATCACAAACAATACTTTAGGAGGACTCTGCGGTAAGAGTCCTCATGAAGATGTGTGAGTCCAGCCACAGGACAAAGCCCTAGAGTGGGCTTGCTGAACTGGACACATACATTTGTAATGCTGGCAGATGTGCCTACAATGCCCTTGTAGAACTTGTTACTCCAGCTCACTTGCTATGCTACCCAGCTTTGTGTCGCTATAACAAAATACCGGAGAGGATGAACTTAAAAAGAGGAAAAGTTTTATTTGGCTCACAGTTTTTGAAGCTTCAGTCTACAGTTTGTTCACCCTGTTGCTTTTGGGCCTGGGTAAATTAGCACATCATGGCAGGAATACATGGCAGAGGAGGAGATCCATCTCCTGGCAGCTGGGAAATAAAAGAGAGAAGAAGAAGAAGGACTGCGATCCCAATATCCCCTTCAAGGGCACAACTCCAATGCCCTTGCTTCCTTTCATAATCCTCACTTTCTAAAAGTTCTCCCATCTCCCCTCCCAATAGCACCACATAGATCTTTGGGGGACTTTAAGATCCAAACCACAGCATGTGCACAGAGGTTTGTAACATTGCCAATCTGATAGGTGGAAAGTCAAGTCTCACTTATGTTTTAGTTTGCATTTCTCTTATTATAATTAGAGCAAGCACATTTTCAAAAGATTAGCAGCATTTTCCTTTCCTGGGAAGGATTTCTATCTGTTGTCTATTTCCCACTTCAGTTGTTGGATTTCTTCCTTATTCATTTATAGCAGCCTTTTGCCTGTGACACAAGTTGGACATATTATTATACTTATGATACTATTCTCATGCCATAGACATAAATATACCTTATTCTTTTTAACAAACTCATGGTAATTCCATCCTAGGGATGTGCTTTATCTGCTTTTTCCTATTTATCATTTGTCTTTCAACTTTAATCAGGATGTTTTCTCCATGCAGAAATATGTGGCTCTCATCTGGCAGAAAAAATCAATTATGCAACCTATGGCTTCAGGATTTTGTAGCATAATCAAAAAGTTTACCCCCTCCAGAATTATAAATTTTTAAAAATGTTTTTCTTTTCTTTCTCTCTCTTTCTTTCTTTCTTTCTCTTTGTTTCTTTCTTTCTTTGTTTCTTTCTTTCTTCTTTCTTTCTTGTTGTACTAACGTATTAAACCCAGGGTCTCACCCATGCTTTGCAAGTCCTCTACCCCTGAGCTTCACCCTCGGAGCCCACTTTTTACTCTTTTTATTGAAGTAAAGTCTTGCTAAGTGACATAGGCTGCCTCTAGCCTCAAACTCGAGATCCTCTTGCCTCCCCCTCCCAAGTCACTGCAATTACAGGCATGCACCACCATGCCTGCTAATAACTATTTTCTTCCAGCATTTTTGTGCTTTCTATCTTTTTCCACTTAAATCTTTGAGCCATCTGGATCCCTGTGGAATTTATTTTAGTCACGATAAGAGGTGGGCATTCCCTTTTATTTTTCCCAGTGCTCATCCCGTTGTCCAGCACTGTGTGTTGAATAGCCCATCTTCCCAACAGCCTGAGCTACCACCTTCCTCTCCTAAATCCCCACGTATCTGCTGTGAGTGTCCATCTGACCACGCATAGCCTCATGACAAGCCAGGCAGACCACCGAGAAGCTACGCCCGCTCCCAGCCCCAGGCCTCCCTCCTGGCTGCAGGTCAGCCTCCCATCTCAGAGAACAGCCTGCAGATGCTCAGGCCCCGGTGCCCTCAGCAGAACTGTCCCATGAGACCAGCCTCCCATCGCCAGTGCCAGCACCCCATTGCCGAGGCAGCCCTCGCAAAGGCATGGGAATGGAGGCCGGCCACTCCCTGCCTCCTCGCCTCACCAGCCCATTTCAGGTGAGACACCCCCATTCACCAGGGAGCAGCTATTGTATTACAGGACCTGCTGTTGTCAGGGCCTTGTTTGGTCAGGGGAAGAAAGGCAACACAGCAACACGCAAGCCCCACAGCACAAACTGACAGACACATGGGGGATATTTGTATAGATATTCATAGATATCCATGTTGTTGTTGCTGTTAGGTGCCGTCAAATTTTGTCTGACTCACAGCGACCCTCATAGGGTTTTCAATGGCTGATTGTTTTGGGATTGCCTCGGGAGTGGACTGCCACATCCTTCTCCTGTTTTTGCAGTGCTGGGAATCAAACTCCAGACCTTAGAGACTACAGAGAGGCTGTCTACCAACTGAACTAAACCCCAGCCCATATATATCCATATTGTTGTTGTTGTTAGGTGCCATCAGGTTGGTATCCGACTCATAGCAACCCTATGTACAACAAGGGAAACACTATTGTCAGTGCTTTTCATAGGGTTTTCAATGGCAGATTATTTTTTTGGGGGGTTGCCAGGTCCTTCTCCCAAGCCTACAGCACCTGGTGTTCCCAGGTGGTCTCACATTCAGGCATCCAGGACTAACCAGGCCTGACCCTGCTTTGCTTCCGAGATCTGAAGAGTTTGGAGGCCACAGGGCTACATATATCCGTGTGTGTGTGTGTGTGTGTGTGTGTGTGTGTGAGATTCTAGATTCTGCCTATAAGAGCAAACATGTGACATTTGTCTTCCCCCCATTTCCCTTTCTAATTTTCCCCTCCTTCCTCTTTTTAGTCCCTTTTCTCCCCTCAAATTCTCCTATTT
The DNA here is from genome assembly GCA_007922755.1 of Pedetes capensis. Classification (NCBI taxonomy): domain Eukaryota; kingdom Metazoa; phylum Chordata; class Mammalia; order Rodentia; family Pedetidae; genus Pedetes; species Pedetes capensis. The sequence goes on along the minus strand of VMDO01024743.1, from coordinate 5,331 downwards.
TTCTAGCTACAGTCAGCCCGCACTACCTTCTGGGTCCACATGGGTGGATCCAACCAACCACAGATCAAAAGTATTTGGAGGGAAATTTTTCATCCGGGATCTTGTGGGCTCGTGGAACCAGCTCATTGTGAATATGTAGGGCTGGTGGGTTTTGCTAATTCAGCCTCCCCACCCTTGCAGAAGTCTATTTCTCTGCCACAGATTTCCACATAGTACGTCGAGGACATCGGGTGAACAGTCAAATTGCAACCCCGAAAGGGGAGCCCATGGCTCCTAGCTCCTCTCCCAGAGATGCCTGGTATGCAGCAGGTGCCTCACAAAAGCTAGCTCAGTGGTCACCGCTGCCCTGCCGAGGCGCCCACTCTCTCAGCCGCACAGAGTTCTTAAGCTCTGTGCCTGCCTTGGTGCCTGAGGCTGGGGAGGCCCTGCGAGGAAGGGCTGGACAGCCCCCAGGTGCCCTGTGAATCCTCTCTGTGGCCCCAAGGAAGGGTCCGCATGTTACGAGGTCAGGAAGTGGTCGCTGCTTCCAGGGCTGCCTTAAATTATTTCAGCTGCACTGAAGTATTTCAGAGTCAGACCAAATAAACACTTGCATCTAAAAAAGGCAAAACAGGGTCACTTGAAGTAGAGAAGAAAGCCTTTCCCATGTCCGGAGGGCGTGGCCACGCTCCAGAGGAGAGGCCGGGTTTGCTTTGGTCTGAGCCTGGGCCAGGGCGCATAGCTTCGGGAGGGAAGTGTTTTCTTTTAAGCAAAATGCAAGGCAGCCTAAGTTTCCTTCCCCTGATTGGCTCCCAGGTCACTCCAGGCCCCCTGCTGCTGCTGGACAGTATCTTTCAAGCTTTTCATGAGAAGACAACCTTGACTGGTCAGGCCCCAGGAGGGAGGAAGGGCGGGGCTCCTCAGACTCAAAGCGCCCCCCCAGGATCTTCCGCTCATGGGTCGTGATGGCCCCGTCTCCTTTCCTGGGCATGGTCCCAAGCACCCTCCTTTGTCACGGTGGACCCTGTACCCACAAGATATGAGCTGCTCTCTTTCTGAAGAGTCAGGATTGAGAGCCGGGCGTGGTGGCGCATGCCTGTAATCTCAGTGGCTTGGGAGGTGGAGCCAGGAGGATCGCAAGTTCGAGACCAGAGAAAGTCTGTGCAATTTAGCAAGACTGTCTCAAAAAGTAAAAAAATGGGCTGGGGGCGCAGCTCAGTGGTCCAGCACTTGCAGAGCATGCAAACGCGAGGCCCTGGGTTCAACCCCCAGTACAAAAAAAAAAAAAAAAGTCAGGGTTGGAACACTGATAGGTATCAGCCTCATTTCTTCTACCAAGGGCACCCCCCAGGGCTTAACTCTCCCCACCAAGTGAAGCCCAAACCCAGGGGACATCTGTGATGACGTCCAGGGTGTTGCCCCTTTGGAATGTCACTCATTGCTGAGTCCTTTGACTGCAGCTGAGGGACAGTCCCCTTCCTGCCCTCACCTGATTACAGGTGCTCTCACACAGGCAGGGCATCCGGTCCACAGCAGGTCTGCCAGGGGCTCCTCTCAATATGGCCATCTTGGAGGAAGGTCTGTCCTGACAACTGTCCCCTCCCTACCCAGAGTCTCTGCCCTTGTTCATTTGTCCAGCATTTCTCCATTTTCTATTCTGTTCAAGATGCCACATTAAACACATACAGGTACCTCTTCTATCCCCACCCCCCACAAACGTTGTTGTTGTTGTTGTTGTTGTTGTTGTTGTTGTTGTTGTTGTTGTTAGGTGCCAGTAGAGTCGTGTCTGAGTCATAGAGACCCCCATAGGGTTTTCAATGACTCATTGTTTTGGTCTTGCCTTGGGAGTGGATTGCCACATCCTTCTCTCATTTTTACCAGGCTGGGAATCAAACCCAGGACCTCAGAGACTGCAGAGCAGTGCTCTACCAACTGAGCTAAATCCCAGCCCCCATGAACATTACTAATCAAGTAAGACAACCAAGAATCCCTGTACTTGAAGGAAATGAATACCATTCAAGTGCCTCAGCAGTCCCACCCTGGCGTCTGATCCCATCAGATCTCAGAAGCTAAGCAGGGTCAGGCCTGCTTAGTCCTTGGATGGGAGACCGCCTGGGAACACCAGGTGCTGTAGGCTTGGGAGAAGGACCTGGTGACCCACTCCCAAAAATCAATCCGCCATTGAAAACCCTATGAACAGCAAAGAAGCACTGACAATAGTGTTCCACCTGTTGTACACAGGGTCATTATGAGTTGGACACCTACTTGACAGCACCTAAACAACAACAACATCCAAGTATTACCACATTTGGTAGATAACAGAAGGCCTACAAGAGAGGTGAACACTGACTATGCAGGCAGAGCCGCTGCCCGGGACAGCAGACTTTCCCTGCTCTGACGCCAGGCAGGGAGGGCACTCAGGGACAAGTCAGGAGGCCCCAGGGTGGGTGCTCCCCAGCGCTAGGTCATGACTTTCAGCATCAGCTCCCCCTCCCCTGCACATTGCTCGGCTAGACTGTGGAGCCAGAAGCCCCCCAGGTTCACAGCCATTTATCAAACCAGTGGTCAGGGAAGGTCGTGGCTGCATCAGCCCAGGGCAGTGGGCACAGCCTTGGACAGAGGCCATGGCGTTCGCAGAAAGGAGCAGCGCGGGGCCTGGAGGGCTGGGCAGGGTGGGGCCGGTGCAGCCTGAGCCCCGGACCCCCCAGGCTGGGGCTGGATGTGCAGGGCACCCCTTTCAACATTTCCTCTGTGCAGCTGGAAGGATGGGGGTGCGGCCTCCGTCCTCCCTGCCTCCGGCCCTCGCTGCCTCCCCCTCTCCACTCCCCTCCCCGCCCCGGAAGCTGCGGCGGTTGTGGGGTGCATGACAGGCGGGGCGGCTGGGTGGCCGTGCGCCCCGCACCTGCTCGGCCTGCGGCTGGGGCGGGAGGGAAAATGGGTCAGCGCGGGGCCGCGCGCCGAGGCCGCTGTACTTGGCACCGGGCGCTGTGGGAGGCGGCGGCGCGTGACCCGCTCAGCACAAAGGCCGGGCTGAGCGCCCTGGCACCGCAGGGACAGTGCAGCGGGGTGGAGAGCGGGGGTTCCCGCACCGGTCACCTCTCTCTTCGCGTCCCCCCATCTCCGAGCAGAAGTCCGGGCACCCACTCTACTGCCCTTCCTCAGACCCCGGGGCTGGGCGGCTCCCCGCTCCGCGATCACAGGGCCCCGGCACCCAGCTCTGCCCTCTGGTGTCGGCCACGGGCCCAGGCTCCGCCCAGAGGTGGCTCAGACCCAGGCCAGCCCTGAGGAGCCCATGCCTGGGCCCCCAGTTCTGGGTGCCTCGGGTCTCATCAGGCCTGGGGTACCTGGCCACAGACGTGGGGCACTCCCCTGGGACTAGGGCTGGCGGCAAACGCAGTGAGGCCTTCAGGTCTCAGCCTGAGAGTCCCTCTGTAGCCACGCCACGTGGGCAGAGCCGGGGCCTCTTGGTGCCCGCACCCCACGATGGACAAAGTCCTAAGCACCGAGCCCCTCAGTGTGGGGCCCCCGCTGGAAAGCCGCCCCCACACACCCGGTAACTGTTTCTCCTCCCTCTGCCAGATCCCCAGGGGTCCCACCCCAACACATCTCCACCCCTGGCTCGCTTGCACAGCGTGCGTCCTTTGGGGCGCACGCCTGGCACCGGCCTCCTTGGAGGCCAGCCTCTGTCAACACTTGGACTGTGGATGGGAGGCTCCGAGGGACTTGGGGCCCGAGACGTGTTCACCCCGCACACAGCAGGCGCCAGAAGATGAAAGGCAGCCTGTGCTGAGCGCCTCAGCGGTCCGGCTTGGCCTCCGGCGTCGTCAGTAGCAGCCATGGCCACAGGGGGCGCCGCTGAGGCCGGGCCCCTCTGCCTTTGTCTGAATCCAGAGTTTGGCTCCCCTGGGTTTGGAGTGGCGCTGAAATGCCTTGTGGTCCTGCCTCGTGTCCCCTGCAAAGGAAAACTGGGGTGTCTGCAAGCCTCCCACAGTGGCAGGACAGGGAGGCCGGGAAGGAGAGGGAGGGGAGAGGAAATGGGCGCATGGTGACATTTTCCAGCACCTGGAGAGGAAGAGGCTCTGGCAGAGTGGCTGGGGCCCAGCTCTCCTGGGCAGCCTGACCTGCAGGAGAGGGGGACATGGTCTTCCCCTTCATGGCCATTTATTTAAGATATAAACGTTTTCACGGCAAAGGGTACCTGGGTAGGGGTGATTAGGAGCTTGGCCGTTCAGGACCCAATGGGTTAAGGATTCTCTCATGGGGCAATACCCAGGCTTAGCTGACCTGAGTGCCCTGGCCCTGCCAATCTGGCTATGAGAAAAGATCACAGCTCGGTTTAGCTTTGTTGTATTTGGCTTTGTGGTCACAGGCCCAGTTATCGCCTTCTAGAATCTTCCTTCATGGCCCTCTCTGGTGTGGGAGTGAGGAAGGGACCCCACTGGCCTCTCCACGCAGACCTTCTGCCTGTGGGCACTCAGGTCAGCTAAGCCTGGGTATTGCCCCATGAGAGAATCCTTAACCCCATTGGGCCCCAAACCACCAAACTCCTAATCACCCTCATCCAGGTACTCTTTGCCTTGAAGATGTTTATATCTTAAATAAATGGCAATTAAATAGGACAAGTTAATGTGAGTTTTGAGGGTGACCCACAGAAACTCAGAACTCTCAGGGATCTGGGCAGGGGTCCAGCAGGCCCCTGGAAGGAGGGAGAACTGGGGTTCCTTCTCCCCCTCCGGGCTTCTTCCACAAAGTACAGTCACCTTCAGGGCTGCGTCTGCGCTGCAACCAATGTGAACCAATGTGAACCAATGCTGCCTCACCGACAGCAGGCTTCAAGGCTCTGGGATTTCAGACCAAACATCAAACAAAAATAGCAGAGCCCTGTGCGGCCTCTCGGCGACCACCAATCCCAAGAGAAAGCAAGGCAGGGGCCCTGCCAATTTGGCTACGAGAAAAGATCACAATTCAGTTTAGCTTTGTTATATTCAGCTTTGTGGTTACAGGCCCGGTTATCACCTTCTAGAATCTTCCTTCCTCCCCCTAAACTCCAGCTGAGTTCTAAGGCTCAGAAGTTCCCAGGGAAGCCGACACTGGATAGGAAGGCCTGGAAGTCCTCCTTATGATGAAGCAACCCTCTTTCATGTCTGTTTACGGTCAGGTGCCGTCTGCAGCTTCACAGAGCAACGTCTGATTACACGATGCCCGACCTGTCCTGGAGCAACAGACAGATAATTGTAGAGCTTAATTTTCCTATTTGATGAATAATGGGAGCTTTGCTCATTTTGTGTGTGTGGGAAAGAGAGAACTTCAATATATTTGGGCGTGAAGATCAGCTTTCAGGAGAGCGTCCCG
>VMDO01024742.1:0-29251 GCA_007922755.1 Pedetes capensis | reverse complement strand
GACAGACTTTGCCTTGGTAGAGTACCTTGGCAGGACTAGGGACCTGCTAGACTCAGCTTAGGAAATTCTCTTTCAGAATCCTGAGGTTTATTGAATGTTAAAATGTGAAAGGACACTGGAAACTACATGAAACAATATCATATTAATGCGGATATCTCTAACATAATATCCCACAGATGTTTTTCCAGCTTTTACTTACCTTATCATGATGGGAACTTTGTGTCTCACAGTGCAAGCCAGTCCAACCTGTGCAATAGTAAATAGAAAGGAGGAAAGAGGAGACAACATTTAATAAGCAATGATTATGCACTTAGCTATTACTTCTTTCAGAATGTCTTACTCAGTTCTCAGAGTAACACTATTCCTGTCATATAGACTGATTATTGAAACTTAATGGAAATTAAGTTTGCAGGAGATCTGTCCAATATAGACTGACAAGAGTTGAGATCCAGAAATGGAGCTGGTCTGATTATTTGAACAACATCATGCTCCCTCCACAAGACTTGCCTTATCGTCCCTTTAAAAGATTCCCCTTTCAATTATTCTCCATTGATCCCTATTAAACTGTATCTTCACAGACAGAATTTTTTTTCTAAATAGGACTTTTTATCACTATTAAAAATCTGGAATTTTAAACAGATTCTTGGACTAAGTGGTTTATATCCATCAGCTTGTCCAACCTTAGCACCTGTTTTGTTACAAGTAGCTTTTCCAGAATTACCACTGTCACCAGTCAGCCTGCTGGAATCCTTTTGCTCTACTGGGATAGAAATCATGGGTAGGCAAGGAGAACCCTTCACATGCTCATCTTCGTCAGGCTTCCTGCCTCTTGGCGTTTGACAGAACCAAACAGTAGCAAATTAGAATAAGTAGCAACAGCAACAAGCGGCACTCTTTGGTGTTATAGCACCCACATAGGCCAAGGGGAATTGGAGTCCTCAGCCGGAAGCATTATAGTTCTTATGGAGGCCCAGGGGATTGGGAGTCCTCAGCAGTAATGTTACACCTCTGGCATAGCCAAGGAGGTTGGAAGTCCTAAGTGTTCAATAACAGCTGGTGTTGCAGCTTCTGGGGAGGCCTAGGTATTGGGATCCTCAGCCCTCATAGTAGCCACTATTACAGCTCCCAGGGCAAAGGGTCCTTGACCCTAAAGCCTTGACAGTTCTCTAGAAGTATTCTAGTGTCCCAGGCCTGCAGATTCTTTTCTCTTGCTTTTCGTAGCCTTGTATTCTTTTTTAGCCTCAGCTCTCCTCCTTCACTCTCTGTACTTCCATGTCCCTCTTCTTCCTGCCCTGGTCGCTGTTCTCTGGTCACTGTTCTGGAACTATTCAGCTGCTTCTTAATACTATGGCTGTTGTTACCATTGCTACCATTCAGGAGGAAACTATCTCTGCTCTTCTGCTGCTGCTGCTGTTTCTGCTGTGACTGCTACTACCTTTGCAGCTGTCAGTTGCAGTTGTCAGAGCCTTGCTGCTTTTACCCTTAGGCTTGTCAATTAGTCTCTGCCCCTTTACGGTTTATTGTTGTTATAGCCCTTTTGCCAACTGTGCTTTCAGAGGTGCCTGGTTCTCAGCTCATCTGCCGTCCTCAATCATGGAAGATGCAACAGGGTGGGACTGAACTCTGCTTCCTAGTGGTCAGCAGGAGACTCACATCTCCTGCACTAGCTCCAATCTGCACAGTGGTCCCCGGTCCCTCTGCTGGTGATTGATGGAACTTTTTGGCTCCCATGCATCTCTGATCATTGAAGTGGCTTCCCGCTCTGATTCCATTGATCCTCAGAGCTATGGCAAGCCATGCTCCACTTCCTGACTGTCCCTTGCAGCTCCTGTGTTACCTCCAATGACAGAATGGCTTGGCCTCATGGCTGGTCATTACCAAAGCTCCAGGAGGTCCTGCTCTACTTATTCTCAGTGGAGCTTCACAGCTCCCTTGCTAGGTCCAATTATTAGAATGGATCATGCTTCTGGTACCTTGGGTCCTCAGAGTGGCAAGGGACCACTTTGTGCTTCCTGTCTGTCAGTGGGAGCCCCATAGCACTTACTCTGATCAATGGAGTGGGTCAGGCTCTGCTACTAAAGATAATCAAACTACAGGGGGTCATACTCTGCTATCTGTCAGTCAGCAGAGCCTTAAGTAGCTCAGCTCCATTTCTGCCACTGTTCACTGCCCTCTTCAACAGATTAGCATGCCAGCTCTCCTCCTGCCACCACTCTGCCATTCTCACCACTGCCATCCTCACTGTTTTGCTATCACCTCTGAGCCACTGTCTTTTGATTTTTTCTTCATGTTACCAGGTCAGCCTGCAATACTAAAAGTAGGCATCAGGACCACTGGAGGGAAGCCTTTTATATGGCCTAATGTTTCAACACTAGGGGAGGAACCAAAGGAGGGTGTCTCCCAGCTTGCTTTCCTCAAGTGAGACGAACAGCCTACTTATATAGCCAGAAAGGGGGTGTTGTACCACTCACAGTGGTACTGACATGCGAATGAAAATTTTTGCTTATACCAATCACAGCATTGTCTTTTTTGAAACAGTCAGGGCGGTCCTTCTTCTAGGTCACCAGCACAAGTGCTCCCCTTCAACCTGGATGGACATAGTTGCAGGGAAAGTTCATTAAAAGCTATTTGAAAAGGTTGTGGCTGGGGCCACAGCCACAGGAGCTGGAGCAAACAGTTGCTGTCATGTAGCTTCCCCAAGATGAGAAACCTAATTGACTATATGCAACAGAGAATAGGAGACATGCCTATGCTGTCAGTTAGACCCAGTTCCAATGATGGCTCTGTGTCCTCCCACAGTGTGACTCTGGAAACATTACTTAATCTCTCATAGCTTCTATTTCTTCATCTATGAAATGCATTTGAACTAATCTCACAAAATCCATGTGGAGGTGAAATGAGATTATACAATGAAAGCTTCATACTCAGAATAGCAGTTATTATTCTTTACTAATCCAATCAATATTCTTTAAGCATCTGAAATGCTTGGGTCTGGCAAAATAAGCAGGCAAATACCTACTTATAAAGCATGGTAATTACCAAAAAGAAAAACACTCCTTGGTTCTATTAGGAGTGAGGACCTAGAGCCAGAGTGATCAGGGGAGGCTTTCTCTCTAAAAATATCAAGGAACATTCTCTGTGAGGCAAACAACAAGAAATGACCTGATTGAGAAACTAGGGGAAGACCACCATAGTGTAATCCCAGTAAGTGGGCAAGAGTGGTTCTGATAGTTCACAGGATGAGTATGTGCACAGAGAGCTGTGGGAAGCCATTGAAGAGAACCAAGTTCAAGTTGTGAGTCTGTAGGCCATGTGACATGATTTCATCTTGGTCACAGCTTGTTGGGCCCTCATGGCGTGGAAAAGATTGAAAGGAGAAATAGACAATATGGACCATAGCCACAAGGTGATTATAGGAGTCTGGGAAAGGCTGCACTTAGGTGGCAGTGGGAAACAAGAAGTGACAAAACCAAGAGAGATTTAAAGAATGGACCAGCCTCACTGAGGGGTTGGATGAAGCAGTGTGAGGGAAAGGCTCACTCAGGTGACTCTAGGGATCTTGCCATGTACCTGCCTGGATTGTACTTCCTTTTCCATGGTACCTGGATCTAGTATTAACCCTGCAGTGGGACTAGGTGTGATTTCTTCAACACTGGAGTGAAGAAAATGGAGAAGCAGAGATTAAGAAGATGCCTTTTTCCTTTCCTTTCTCCAGATATCATAGTCCTCACTTTGATGACAGCAAGAGTGATTTTGGTACAGTGTGGTCTGCCCACCTATCTCATTATTGCCCCATGGATGCTTATGTGTCTGTGCCCACACCTGCACTGATTCCTCCCTGTAGAGTAGATTCATGCTGCTGTAAAGACTAGTCTAACTGTCCTGGTAAAATTCCCAGCAGGAAATTCCAATCCATCATTATAAATGAAGACTCTTGGGGATCTGAGCTCAGCACGCATTGAAATGGGGGCAGTGGGAGAGCTCAGGATGTGGTCAGTCCTCAGAATGGGAACCTTTGGACTGACTGTGTTTGACTCTTTGCTGCCTTCTCCAGGGGACAGTGATCCTGACTAATTTGACGGCACTACACAGGGACCCCAAGGAGTGGGACACCCCAGACAGGTTCAATCCGGAGCACTTTCTGGAGAATGGACAGTTTAAGAAGAGGGAATCCTTTCTGCCTTTCTCAATGGGTGAGTTGTGATGAGTTAGAGAGAAAGTACAGAGTTCTTCCCTCAATTTTCTTCTCCTCTGCTCCTGAGGTCCACTACTTTAGTTGGCACCTCCTCAGATGGCCCTTCCAGTAGGACTCCATCTTGCTGCAGGTATAACCCACTATTTTCTGGAAATGGGCATTGCTTCAGACCCTCATATTCCCAAGTTCTCCCTTGCCTCTGAGGGTGATTTTGCATCCTTCTTTTTTTTGTTGTTTTTTTCTATTATCCAGAACACTAGAGACAGTTACCAAAACCCCACTCTTTGTCACAAAGAAGTTTAGACACCTGCCATCTTTATGGAGTTTTTACATGTCCCAAGGTCTATGAAGGGCCACCTACCCACATAGTCTGCCATCCCACCCTGGCATCTGATTTCATCAAATCTTGAAAGCTAAGCAAGGTCAGGCCTGGTTAGTACTTGGATGGGACACTGCCTGGGAATACCAGGGACTGTAGCCTTGGGAGAAGGACCTGGCGGCCTACTCCTGAAACAATCAGCCATCGAAAACCCTATGAATAGCAGAGAAGTACTGACGTAGTGCCAGTCTTAGCACAGTGTCAGGTAGTGTCTCATTCTGTTGCATAAAGGATTGCTAGGAGTCAGACCTGAGTTGGTGATATTTAATAACAACAACAATTCACAGAGGAATAGAAATGATTTTTAAAAAGGAGATGTGGAATTGGCAAGGAAAAGATGCTGTTTGCCATATGAACATTAGACTCTGAATGACACTATTTAACTAAATTGCTTTCTATTCCATAAGAATGCCATGAAGAGAGTTTCTTTGTTGTAATATTAATAATCTTTTGAAAATCCAGTTAGTACATGTTTATGGTATGCAAATTGAAAGATAGATACAGTGAAAATTCTTTCTCTTCTATTTTCTTGCCAGTCAGTTCCAAATGGTATTTTTAACTCAAAACATCATCACATCAATAAGAAAATGTCTTAGTATTTTCTAGACATTGCGCTTGGTATGTTGTACATATTATTTCAAATAATTTCCCAATTCCTTAATTCAATGAATATTTACTACATATCTATTATGTGCCAAGCATTCAGACCTGAAAGCTATGACAGCCAGTAAAATACAAAACAAAATTAAGTGCCCTCTTGGACCATATGCCTCAGTGTAACCTTACAAAGTCCAAATCAGTTTACACGTAGAGATAAGGAAACTGAGATTTCAGCAAATGTGGAAGGGCAGCCATAAAACTTATGTAACAGAGCTAGAACTCTACATCCATAAGATTTTTCAAAAACCAAGTCTGGCTGGGTACAGTGGCACATCCCTATAATAGCAGTGACTTGGAAGGCAGAGGCAAGAGGGTGGCAAGTTCAAGGCAGCCAATGTAACTTAATGAGACCTTGTCTCAAGATAAAAAAAACTTTAAAAGGGAGTAGAGTGTAGTTTAATGGAAGAGCAATTGCAAAGTATGCTCAAAGCCCTGGGTTCAATCTTCCAGTACAAAAGCAAAACAAAATACTAAGTCTTGTGTTCTGTCTCCTAAAATTAACTAAGTGCTACACAGACAACAAATTTGGAATGCATGAAAATTTGGTCATGCTTAACTTAAAATCAAATATATCTTGATCTTCTGAGATAGTACCATTTGCTTCTGATGACACATAGGCTCAGACAGGAAAGAAATGGAATCTGACCTCATGGCTATGTGATTCCAAAGGTGATGTTTGCCCACTGGGCTGGGTCGCCCTGGCTGTGTCCTGGGAAGATTATGATAATACCAGTTAATCTTTCCTCATATGCTTCTATGTCACCCTTACTTACAAGTAACTTCTAATATAAAAGCTGATAAATAGATTTTAGAAACTTCTTCCTGTCTTCCTGTATATAGTAGTTCCAGGTTATGTATTATAGCACAAAATTTTAACTGCATGTTTCAATTATTCAAACTATTCTTGATTCTTGGTACTAGTATAAAATCCATAAACTACCAAAATGCTCGAAATATATCTGCATGCACTCCACAAAAATGTTTCCCCTAATGTTGGCTGCATCTGTGATGAGAAGAGTCTTAATAGATGTCTGTGGATTTAAAAAGAAGAAAGATCCTTTCATCCAAGTGATGCCTAGATACATTTTCTTCATATCACAAGTGCCTCTTCCCATAGTTTCCCTTTTTAAAATAGTTCTCCCATGTGCATTAGCTATAGAATATAAAGAGCAACACACAATGGCTCACCTGTGCTTTGCTATTGAGCATTGTATTAGACTTACTTAATTACAGACTTCATTTTCAAATAAATTATCTCATACAAAACTTAACACCATTCAAGTCCAGCTAGTTGATAAAACAAAACAAAAGGTAGCTTCATGACAGAAAAGAGTGTAGTTCCCCATTTCCAATGAAATCATTGGATCATAGGAGGTAGGACTAGGAGGAACGTTGACAAAAACCTAGGGCAGTTCTCTCCCTTCACTAATGAGGTAATTGATTTGGTTGGTTATTGCTAGGGAGAGAATCCAAATATCCTTTAACCTACCCTAAACCTTAGAAATTAAATTTGATGTCTTGTAGAGTATACTGACAGTTCAGTAGGTGGTGGCAAGGGTAGGGTGGGGACAGGAAGAGTGCAGAGAAGAGGGTTCTGCCTTTAGATGGATTTGGGTTGTCTGGCCATTGTTCTATATGTGTATTTTAGTTAATATTGCTGAGTATTAAAGGATAAGTCCTAATGCTCAAAGCATGTTAGACATAGCAAAATAATCCTATATAAATGTCCTTTTGTTAGAATTTAGGAATAACTGTCTTCTGGAAGTGACCTTTATTAGTCCACTTCTTGGAACTGGAGTTGTTCCAAACTTAGTCACTGGAGTAGTGAAGACAGAAGTGAGAAAAGATGAGGGAAGGGCTCTTCGCTAGTATCTCCACATTTAGAAGACAATTTTCCATCATAACCATAGGTTTATATGCATTTTTATAAAGTACTTGTGTTTATTGTGCATAAAATTCATTATTTCACAACATCTGAGCTTTGTAGATCTCCTGAGGTGACAATATATAGTAAAAAGTAGAGCTAGTAAATTAGCCAACTTGTAAATACATTGTAATTGATAGATGCATATTGGATATAGAATTGTTACACCACCTCCGAGCAGTGTGAGTCAAGCATGTTTATGAAGCTGGCAGCAGAAGGGAAGGAAGCCTACAGGGAGAGATGTGTGCAGGTGTGCTCCCATTTACATTTTGGTGAGTGCCATTGATATGCATCTTCGGGCTATAGTATAGGAATATTGTAGTTCAGTGGGAACATACTTAATATTTTAATAGTATAGATCTGATAATGAACTCAAAACACTATGCTTTCTGTTCTGTTGCTTTATGCCTCATTTTAAATTGAGCATTAAGGGAATGCAGTATTTTAATTATAACTCTGCCAATATGTCTTGAGGCTTGCCATTTTTGTTTCCAGTGAAATTTTTGTCCCCAAGGAAAGCAGGATTACAGTTTTTTCTGACAGATTGAGTTGATGTACTGTATTCTTGGTTACCAAAATATGTGTGTAGCTTTGGAATTTTGTATTGGTGGATATTGCTATATGTGGGAAAGCATGACATTATTGTATGGTCCCAGTTGCCCAAAATGGAACATTGTGTATACACATGCATGGCATCTAGAACATACGTCCAACTGAACTGCTTGTGACCATGGATGACTTTGTTCTTTGCTGCTTGTGTTTTTGTTTGCTGTAATGCACATCTTGACTTTAAAAATAAAGGTTATTTAAAAACCTGTAAAAAAAAAAAAAGAAAGAAAAGAAATTGAATAGCCCTCATTTTCATCCTTTTAAAAGAAAGATCATACCTGTTACATAATTGCAATTTTCCCCCAGCCATATAATACAGGTAGGAAAGAAATTTTACATATTTGACAAGTGAGAAAGTGGTAGCTTTGTGAGAATAAATGGTTTAGTCACCATACACAGTGGTCACTTACAAAGCCAGTTCTTTAACCCTGATTCCTGACTTTTCAGGATGACCTTTGTCATAATACATTCTAGGAGATTCTGGAGAACCCACAACATGTCTGACTTGGTACCATTTTGACAAGTTGCTAATTGTTAGGTAACAAAATACAGATAAGGGTAACAGAGATGAATTAGACACACACTGATGGGAAACACAGGCATAGATAATATGAAAATGACATTACTGCAACACATTTACCTTTACTGAACATCTTTCCCTACAGGATCTAATTTTATTTCCTCAACATCTTATGATAGGCAGAGGAAAAAATGGAACCATGAATGCATTATCAAATTTCTAAGAATATTTAATTCATGGTTAAAAACAAAGGAGCCAAAGCAGCTTATAGAATTACCACAGAGAATAATTCCCATTATGGTCTCCAGGGGAATCTTCACAAGGACAATGAAGAAGTGTGTCCAAATACTAGTGGTTTTGTCTGGATTAATAAATGATACACATCTTTTATTATCTTCTTTATGCTTTTCTTTTCCCTGTGCTTTCTTATGCTTTTTTTTCTCCTCTTTCAGTAAGTATATGTTACATAAGAAGATAATAAGTGATGACCAGTGCATAAGAATGATGGTGGTAGTGGCTGTGTGGAGTACTTCACTGCAAGGAGGGGGGAGAGAGTGGTTACCCAGGAAAAGGGGGCAGCAAGAGCCTAGAGCAATGTTGGATTTGAGTCAGAGGTAACCTAAATGAACTTAGATATTTAGTAGCCTGATAAAGAGATAGATGTATAAATGAACACAGACATAAATGTAGGCATACATCACAAATCTCATGTTATGTGCATATGTATATTCCCTAGCTCTGTCCAATGAGATGAGCTACAGCAACATCACCCAGAGAGCAATGAGCATGGTTAATGGCCAGACCTTGTTTTCTGCATCCCATTATCCAATAAAAGGAACCAGGACAACTAGAAAAATGGCTAATTATATGGCTGGAGATGTAAGCCTGGAAAATATTTTTGTGCCCAAAAATTCAAGAAATGCCAGCTTGAGTGGAATTCCAAAGGCCAAATCTGGAATATTTTTGGCATTAAAACAAGTAATGATTTGTAACAATCATAACACTTGGAATAAAAATAGGAATCAATGAATTTACACTGATATAAATAAATAAGGGAAGAAATAAATGGGGAAGGAAGTCAAGCATTAGAATCCTAATAGGTGTGAGAAAATGAGGGAATTTTCAAAGTTGTGAGAGTCATATGCAATTAACAATTTGAAAAAGAATTAGCAATGGAAACTACCAGATGAAAGTTTAAAGAGAACTGGTCTATTAACATTGTCTCAAAATATTTTTAGTTATAAAATGGAAATAATAATTGTACAGGAGAAAACTTGGTAGACACCACCTGAATCAAGTGGTAATGATACATTTCAAAATTGTATACTGCCTGATAGGATGAAAAGAGAGCACAGCATCACTTCAATGATATTCCTGTCAAAAATGCAGAACCTCACAAGCTGATTCTATTCATTTGGAAACATGAGAGGCATTTACAAAATACTTCATTTGTAATTTTAAAAATGCCAACGGTAAGAAAATTATGTGAAAAGTGAGGAATTAGTCCAGCCTGAAAAAGAGTAAAATGATAACAACAGCAAAATCCAATACTTAACATTAAACTAGACCTCTTTATAATAAAGGACATTATTGGAAAAACTAGCAGAATACCTATGTGGCATCTGAGGATAAGATAGTAGTATAATAAGCATATCAATGTTAGTTTCTTGCCTTTGGTGGTTATGTTACAGAATGTGGTTGCAGGAAACCTAAAGTTTTCATGGGTAATGTAGACAAATTTACATTCAAATAACTCATGAGAAACAAAATTTTGTATTATTTTTGCTAGTAGTATATATATGGGATTTTTTTCAGAATTAAAGGCATATTATGGAAAGTAAGACAGTAAAGAAATGTAATTTGAAGGAAGTGATTATAGTCATATTCCTCCTAAAAATGTTTTCTTTAAATGTCCCCTATTAAGTCTGGCATGGTGGCCCATGCATGTAATCATGGTGATTCTAGAGGTGGAGGCTGGAGGATCGCAGGTGTGAGGCTAGAGGCTGTCTGTGTAACTCAGGGAGACCCTTTCTCAAAGTAAAAAGTTCAAAATGGGACAAGAGTGAAGCTCAGTGGTAGAGTGCTTGGAAAAAGCATGGATGAGACCTGGGTTTAACACCATAGTGCCAAAAAAAAAGAAGAAAAGAAAATGTCCTCTAATAAATTATATTTTTCTAGGTTTTGAGAATGAACCAGATAAAGATAATATCAGCTGTGGTAGAGATAGAACACTATTATTATCCAGGTGATAGGATAAACTACTGTTTTGCTGCATAAATTGTCAGTTTATTTGGCTTATTTTCATTCAGTGTCCAGCCCAAACAACATGAAAATAATTTTTATCTTAAACATACACATTTGCATTAACGCCTGCATAGATTACTTAACTTGCCCCAATCACATGGCTAGAAAGAAAGAGTTGAATAGGATCTTTGACCTTCTACCTCCATTTTCCCATACATGAAAGTGGCATGTGCATATGACAGAGCCTAGTGAGGGTAGTGGAAAGTAGGATCTGGCCTTGGGCCCAAGTTGACAAAGGACTTGTCATGTAGGGAGGCTCAGGCTCAGGACTTAGTTTCAATGTAGAGGGCCACCCATGTTACTGAAGTCCCCCACAATGACAGAGAACTTGGAGAAAGGTATCTTATAGTTTGGGAACGCTGCTCTGACATTATCCTGCTTATCATTTTGGAGTTTCCTTTTAAGGAATAGAAATATCACACAATTTTTGCTCTTTTGTTGTCTGCTGTTGTTTTCATTTGTTCAATGACTTTTGAAAGCCTTCAGGCTAGATATCCCCTTTCTCAGATAGCCCAGGCCTCCCACTTCTATTGTCCATATCCTGCAATTTCCTACAGAATTGCCTTACCCCTGAAGACAATTGACTTAGTGATCCCTGAGTTCTGCCTTCTAGTCTTAGTGAAGCCCAGGAGGATATCAGACTTTAATAAGTAGCAGAACAAGAAGCCTAGTGTCTGCTCAGATTTTGCAGCAGTTAGTTGAAGAAACCAATCTCTGGAGGCACCAATGCCAGCTGCAATGATAATTCATCTTCTGCTTTTGTCTTGCAGGAAAGAGGGCTTGCCTTGGAGAACAGTTGGCCAGATCTGAGCTGTTTATTTTCTTCACTTCCCTTGTGCAAAAATTTACCTTCAAGCCTCCAATCAACGAGAAGCTGAGTGAGAAGTGCAGAGTGAGTCTCACCGTTTCCCCCGTCAGCCACCGCCTCTGTGCTATCCCTAGGGAGTGATGATGTTGGAGAAGGAAATAGAAAAGGGAACAAGAAGAAATGTCATGTGCTCTGAAGCCTCTGGAGCCTGCTCACATGTGAGGGGACAGAATGAAAGTGACTCTGATAAAAGATGAGAGGAATTGGACTGAGAAAAAAATGGGATCCAAACCCTGATTCTGTTATTGCCTCTGAATTGTCCCTGAGGAAATCATTTAAATGCTCAATGATTTATCTTTTCATCTGAATGATAGAAAAGGAATGATGATTCCTTCCCTATAAACAAGTTCTTATAAGGATCAAAGGACATATTAGATTTTAAAAGGTTTGTAAACCATAAATCACATAATAAAATTATACCTACCTATGCCTTCTTCTTGCCTCCTTTCAGAGACAGATATTTCTTCTGGCATGTTGAGAGAGCTCAGGTCAAAGTGGTACAAGACAGTCAATGAGAGTTACAGGTGGAATCCTGGGGGAAGCCATGGAGGTGACCACAGAAGCTGTCCCATCTGGTGGTAATGTATGTATTTTGTATCTGATTCAGAAGGGTCCTTTGGAAACTCAACAAGGCAGGATGATTGTCTATTCACAGTCATGGAAAGCAAGTGGTGTCAAGGCAGTTTCTATGATTTATACAAAGAATCAACACGTTGACTTTGGACCCAAAGCAAAGTAGGTGGACCACAGTTAACTGAACTCAAAAAGCAGATTTTGGGGAGTAAATAAGAAAAGATTTTCTGTCTTTAGATTACCTTCTTACCTTAAGTCCTGCATCAGGTATTTATTCTTGTACCATTTCCCATTGGATGTAACTGTGTAGAGTGTGAAATTCTCTTCCAACTAACCTGTATGTTTTTGGAGACTAATATTACCAGCCTAAACTCAGTGGGCCCTGGCAGACCATTTTATAGCAGGGCATCAGAAATGGCAGAATCCTACTTAGTCCTGATGTCTGTGGTCATGTTAGGTAGCTAGCTTAGTCATTAGCAGGCAATATGGAGGAAAAGGGGGTTCAAAATGGCTCATGCCTTTCCGCCATGATGAAGAAGCCATGTGGATTTTTTTTTTTTTTTTTGGCGGTACTGGGGGTTGAACCCAGGGCCTCGCACTTGCATGCCTTGCATGTGTTGGGCCACAGAGCTGTACCTCCAGCCCTTTTATTTTTATTTATTTATTTATTTTGAGACAGGGTCTCACTAAGTTTCACAGACTGCCTCTGGTCTCGAATTTATGATCCTCCTGACTCCATCCCCTGAGCCGCTGGGATTACAGGCATGCGCCATCGCTCCTGGCTAGCCATGTGGACCTTTATGGACACTGGAAAGAAATTTTCAAGTGGATACCCTACCCAAGCCTATGAGCAATTTACAAAGCAAAGACCTTAGGCCCATATCACACTAGGTACCCAGAGGTGGGCACCTAGGGTTGATGTCACACTGGATGTTCTCTAGTGTGAATAAAACTGGAGGGAACATGAGCCCACTCTTCTTCCACAAGCTCTCTCCTTCCACTCCCCACCCCTCTTCTTCCTCTTTGCTCTTTTCTTCTCTCTCTGGTAACCACATGCATGTCTCTCTCTCTTCTCTCAAGACAGTCATCTTCTCTGTCTATCCAAGGCAGCTTTCCCCCTAAAAGCCTGCTTAACTCTCCTGTCCTCTGGCTTCCTTACCTTCCCCTAGTTCTGGAATGGAGATATACTTATGCCAATTCACCCAGGGAACACATGTTTTTCCAAGTTCCTTTGCACATCTACCTGAGCTTCTTCAGATGCCTCAGTTTTCCCTCTAATTATTCCTTCAAGTTGTACTATCTTTAATAAACACTATCTGTGCTCTCTACCATAACTTCTGCATCAGGTTTAAATTATTTTATATGTCAGATACAAGGACAAAGGTTTTGCTGCCAGATTTCCAGACCCATGCTCCAGACCTGCCTACTCATGTTCCCCACATTTCCCTGGTAACTGTCACAGAAGGAGACAAATGTGGTAAAACACAGTGCTAGCTAACATTGACAGTACATGGAGTTTTGCCCCTCACTCCAAATTCAGCAATCAAAACAACTTGGTGAACTGTATGAAATTGTATGAAAAACTCCTTTTTCCTAAAGTGGCTGATCTCCTAGTTGTATTATGGAGGATGCACTTTAGGATTATGCCTGCAGCTGTACCACTGTGGCATCCAATCCCATCAGATCTCAGAACCAAGCGGGTTGGACCTCTTTAGTACTGGATGGGAGATCGCCTGGGAACACCAGGGGCTGTAGGCTTGGGAGAAGGACCTGGCAACCCACTCCCAAAAGATGATCACTGAAAATGCTATGAATAGCAGAGAAGCATGACAATGGTGTTTCATCTGTTGTACATAGAATCACTATGAGTCAGACAACACCTAGAGGGCACCTAACAACAACATCTTTAGGATTGGTTTTGGGCAAGCAAAAGTCTGTGTGCCTTCTGAGGAAAGTCCAGATGAGTCTTGTTGTTGTTGTTGTTAGGTGCCGTCGAGTCGGTATCCGACTCATAGCGACCCTCATAGGGTTTTCAATGGCTGAGTGCTTCGGGATTGCTTTGGGAGTGGATTGCCAGGCCCTTCTCCCATTTTTGTGGTGCTGGGAATTGAACTCGGGTCCTCAGAGACTGCAGCGCAGCGCTCTACCCACTGAGCTAAATCCCAGCCCAGATGAGTCTTAGGGTAGGAAAATAATCTTCTGTTGGAGATTCAATGGGGGAAGGTTTCCTAGAAAGAAAAGTCTCCCATAGGGTAGTTCAAATGGGCTAAGGGATGTGGGGATTGCTTGCATGTGGATTAAAGCTTGAGATAATAGCTGGGTCCAGGAAATAAGGAGGTCAGATAATGACCAGTGGACTTTAAGTAAGTGGTTAGCCTTTTCTATCTTGCTTGATGATTGAGGGTGATATGGGGTATATAATTTCCAAGGGGTGTTTAGGGCCTCTGTTACCCCCTGAGTTATCTGTAAGATAAAGACAGGTCTGTTATCTGATTTAAGAGTTAGTGGCATCCCAAAATAGGGGATGATGTTCTATTAAAGGACTTTAGTGATTTGAGGCCTTTTCAGATGTAGCGGGATAGACTTCAGCCTGAGGCAGTATCTGTGAGAATAAGGAGTTATCTGGTCTTTTTGTTAGGAAGCAAGTAGGTGAAGTCTAATTGCCAGTTTTCTCCAGGTAGATGTCCTCTGGCTTAATGTGAGGAGGGAATGAAATGTGTTCTTCCTTGGGGGTTATGTGTAAGGCATATATGACATTGTCATGTAATATCCTGGAGGTCTGAGAAGAAGTTTGGGCAAAACAAGATTGGGTAGGGGAAGAGCTCTAATGACCTGGGACCTACATGGAACAGGTTGTGTAATTGCGTTAGGATTTAATGTGTCTGTTGGGTGGGGAGGAGGCTCTTATTTTCTTTTATGAATCATTCCTCAGAGATTTGTGATAGTCTCAAGGAACAGTATGTGTGTGTTTCTTGGGGTGTGGATAAGGGTGGTATGGAAGGAAAAAGAGGGGCATGGAGAGAAAGAGGGGGCATCTAGGTTGCAGTAGCTCTGGTTGTTGTGTCACCCAAGTTGTTTCCTTAGAAATCAGATCAGTGGAGAGACTTGGTGACCTTTGCATGAGGTCTGTTGATAACTGGGGACCCTGTAGGTTGTGAGGAATCCCCATTCAGCCCACATGGCTGCATGGTGGTATACAATATGGTGGACATATTGTGAGTCTGTGTACATCTTAATAAGATCATTTTGGGCCAGCAGTAGTGCCCTTGTCAGAGCAATGAGTTCCACCTTTTGAGAAAGGAAACCCTCAGGGAGGGAGTTGGTGTCTATGTTTACAGGAGGTGGGGAAGAAATGATAGCATAGGCTGCCCTCTTTGGGCCTTTGTAAGTAATTGACCTTCTATCTGTGAACCAGGTTTAGTCGGGGATAGGAGGGGAGTGTCCTGTATGTTGAGGAAGGTTTAGTTGTGGAGGAGAATTATTTCCTCACAATCACAAGAGGGTTTCTGGTCAAGGGAATGGAGGAGGGAAGCAGGGTTTAGGTGGGTTGGGGGTCCCAGGTGGACTTCAGGGTTTATTATGATTAAGACATGGCATTCCTGAAGTCACAAGCGGGCGCTCTATCTTATTGGAAACAAGTTCCTGGAGGTTATAGGAGGAACGTACTCTAATTTTGCCACCTAAAGCTAGTTTGAATGCTTCCTTCATTAGGGAAGCTGCAGTCATGAGTGATGGGATCTAGTTGTTTAGAGAGATCAACCATGGGTTGCAAGGAGGGGCCCTGTTGTTGCTCAGGAGTCCCAGAGCCTGGTTGGCTTCTTTCAGTAGTTATAGGATGAAGAGTTTTTTGGAGGTCTGGGAGTTCTAGGGCAGGAGGCTCTATAAGGGACTTTTGGAGGACTTTAAAGGGAATGTTTATAGGTCTGGTGGGGTCTATCAGTTCATTAAGATCTCCTCATATAGCTTGATATGGTGGTTGGGCCACAAGGGCAAAGTTTGAAACCCAAATTTTAAGAAAAGAAAATAATTTCACCTTTGATAGAAGGCAAAGTCATCTATTTGATCACTAATTTTCCATCTGGCCTCATGGCTTGAGAGTTGGGCATGAAAGGGATTCCTAAATAGGTGACCTGGGCTGGACTAATTGTGCCTTCAATTTGAAAACTATATAGCCTTTGTCTGACATGCTATTGGGTAGAACTATTGTGTCTGCACAGCAAGTTTGGGCTATGGGGATTAAGGGTTGAGGGGAGAGAGAGAGTGAGATTAAGTCTGAAGCTAGGGCCTGGCCAGAAATGTGCGGGGAGTCCCAAAAACCTTAAGGTAAGACAGTTCAGGTCAGTTAGACAAACTGGTTGATGTCTGGGTCTAAGTAAAGGCAAAAAGATCTTAGGAGTTTGGGTGAAGGGCTGTAGTAAAGAAAGCATCCTTGAGATCCAGGACCAAAAGTTGTGAAGTGTTAGGAGGTATTTGTGACAGTAAATTATAAGGGTTAAGGACCCCGGAGTGTAGAGGCCACATTGTTGCATTCGTTACTCAAGGTCTTGGACTAGTTGTGTGCCTCTGACAGGTTTTCCATGGGCAGGATAGGAGTGTTGTATGGGGAGCAGTCAGGGCAAAGGAACCCATTTTTGAAGAGTTTAGTGATGGTGAGTTTTAGTTCTTGTAGGTGGATAGATTTTAGGGGTTTGTGGGGTGTGGTGGGGAAATGAGTAGCATCTTTTCATCATATTTGGATAGTGGTATTGTGGGAGGCAATTGAGAGAGTCTCAGTTTGCCAGATTGTGGGGTTTCTTTGGGCAAGAATGCATTGGTCAGAGGGGGTTAGAAGGTAGTCTGTAGAAGGGGTAGAAAGTTGAGTGTGGTTTCCAAGACCGAGGAGGAGAGAAGTGGCTAGCTACTGGAAAATGTGGTCTTTTAAATGCCTGTTGTTGTTGTTAGGGACCTTCTAGTCAGATCTGACTCATAGCGACCTTCATAGAGTTTTCAGTGGCTGATTGTTTCAGGATTGCCTGGGGAGTGGATTGCCATGTCCTTCTCCCATTTTTGCAGTGCTGGGTATCAAACCTGGGACCTCAGAGACTGCAGAACAGCACTCTACCAACTGAGCTAAATCCCAGCCCCTTTAAATGTATAGTTGCCCTAAATATTTGTAGGAGGTCTCTCCCTAGTAAGGGAACTGGACACTGTGGGATGATCAGAAATGAATGTATGAAAATCATATTTTAGAATTGGCAAGTGAGTGAAGGGGTTTTTAGAGGAAAAAATGGTTTTCCTTTGATTCTCATAATTTGGATTTGAAAAGGCACATTTTTCCCTGAAAGCTGGCAAGAGAGGTGTATATAGCCCCTGTATGGAGTGAGAAAGAAATGAATTTACCCACCACAATGAGATTTACCTGAGGCTCCCAGAGTGAGATGGTAATGGGGACTGAAGGGGCTTCAGCACATGCCAGTCCTCCACAGCCAGTCCCAGGAGTTCAGGCAGTGAGCAGCTCTATTACATGCAGACATACCTTGAGAGGTTTGTGGGAAGTCCCATTTCCAGTGGTCCTTTTATCCACACTAGAAACGTGGCTGAGGTGGAGGCCCAGGGTTGGGACATTTATTAGTCCAATGGCCCACGGCCCTGTCACCAACAGCAGAGTAGAGAGATCCAGCTCTGCATGGCTCCCTAGCCTAAGGAGTTCCCCTAGTTTGGACCTCCACCCAGTTTAAGCCAAGTACTGGGCTTCATTGCAGAAAAGAATTTCAGGAAGAAGCAGAGAAAGTGAAACAAAGAGTTTATTAAGTTCACACTTTGAAATGCATGTGGTACTCAGAGAGAGACAGAGAGAAAGAGAGAGAGAGAGAGAGAGAGAGAAAGAGAGAGAGATCCAAGACATTGATGAGAACTTACTGATGGAGTGAAGCACCAGAAGCCAAAAAGAAGGGCCTGCACACATGTTCTCTCCAGTTTTGTTTAACCTAGGGCACACGTTGCCTGTAGCCGTACCACTGTGGTCTCTAATCCTGTCAGATCTCAGAAGCTAAGCAGGGGTGGGCCTGGTTAGTACTTGGATGGGAGACCACCTGGGAACACCAGGTGCTATAGGCTTGGGAGAAGGACCCAGCAACCCACTTTCAAAAATCAATCTGCCATTGAAAACTCTATGAACAGCAGAGAAACACTGACAATTGTGTTTCACCTGTTGTATGTAGGGTCATTATGAGTCGGACACTGACTCGACTGCCCTAACAAGAACAACAGGGCACATCCCATGTAATGTCAGTCCTGGACACCTACCTATGGGTGCCTAAAGTGACATGAGCCTAGAAAGGCTTGTCATGGGCTGGGGGTGTGCCAATAAGATCAGAAGAAGTTTCATTGTTTAGGATTTTTTATTGGGGGAACTTATACATTACATGGATTCAAGAAAATAATCACAAGGGAGTTTCCCAGGCATGTGTCAAAGAAGCACAGAATTACAGATGGGAAGCTAAAACTTAAAGGTTACATATATTTTTTACTTCAAGCATGAATTATTGCTATTTTAACACTTTCATTATTTAAAATGTCTCTCAAAAATGTTTCTATGCAGGCAGTCCTCATAGCAGTCTTATTGGTAATTGTGTCAAAGTTCTCTACTCTCAGCGGTGAGATTCAAACCAGATCCTGGGGTGAAAGTTCTTTCCCTTTCCCTGTCCCCTACATTTCCCTGTCTTTCTATCCTGCCTCAGCCCTGTACCAGAAACAGGGCCCAGGTGGAGAGCAGGTGGGAGTTACCTTTTATCCTTGCATTTGATTAGCCATTAGAGCAGAGGCCAGTAATTGTTAGTTAATCTTATTTCTTGCCCACATATCCAGTTTAGCTTGTTACTCTCTGTTTTCAAAAACTTTAAAGGCTGTCAACACCAGTCGCCCAGCAGGGATTTGAGGACTGGCCTCAAAATTTTTAAGTTTGGTTCTGATATTGGGGGCTGACTGTGTTATAAAAAAGGAATTTAGAAAGAAGTGTCCTTCAGGAGATTTTGGGTTTAAAATGTATGTGCCTGAAGTGTCTCCATTAATCTGGCCATAAATTGGGCAGGGTTTTCTGCTGGTTGTGATAAATTTCCTATAGTTTGTCTTAACTGTCTTAATGGAAGCCCTTTCTAGGCCTGCTATAATGCATGTAATTATATGAATTTTGCATTACCAATGAGGGTGATCTGGTGGATTCTCCCAATAAGGAGCAAAGGTTAGGATAGCCATGTCCCTTAGAGGGCTTTAGGCATTTATGAGGTGCAAATTGTCTGCAAGGATGCCAGCTGTTTACCAGACTCTCTCCCTCTCCTTGGGTAGTAGTATGGTATTTAGAATTAGAAAGATGTCTGGATAAGTTAGATCATATGAATGGGTATTTTGAATTCCTTTATATAGTTAGAGGGTCTGGTGGAGAAGGGTCCTAACATTGAAGAGATGTGTGATAGATCTGACAAGGAGAAAGGAACATGAACTCTGATAAGTCCCTGTACCCCTTCCACTTCGTGAAGTGGCAACATAGTCTTTCAAGTTTTACTGTGGGTATGAGGAGGGAGGGAGGGAGAGAGAAAGAGACAGACAGAGGGAGAGGGAGAGAGAGGGAGGAGTGGGGGGGAAGAAGAAGAAGAAGAAGAAGAAGAAGAAGAAGAAGAAGAAGAAGGAGGAGGAGGAGGAGGAGGAGGAGGAGGAGGAGGAGAGGCGGCGGCGGTGGCAGCAGCAGCAGCAGAAGGAGAAGGAGAGGGAGAAGGAGAAGGAGAAGGAAAAGGAGAAGAAGAAGAAGAAGAGGAGGAGGAGGAGGAAGAAATGTAATGGAGATAGCTAAGATTGTTGAAACTAGAGATGAGGCACCTACTACCATACCAGCCCCATATCTGATCCTGTCTGATCTCAGAAGCTAAACAGGGTCAAGCCTGGTTAGCACTTGGATGGGAAACCACCTGGGAATACCAGGGGCTGTAGGCTTGAGAGAAGGACCTGGCAGCCCACTCCTGAAATAACCAGCCACTGAAAACCCTATGAATAGCCAAGAAGCACTGACATAGTGCCAGGCATGGCACTACATTAGGGAGTGTTTCATTGTGATGTACATGGGGTCACTATGAGTCAGATCTGACTCAATAGCACCCAACAGCAACAGAGACGAGTCAGTGGGAGAGATTTGGTTAAAGACAATTGTAGTTGTTGACTTTAGAGATGAGGTAGGAGGAGAGATTTGTTTAGGGCTTTTGCAAGGAAATGGAGGGGGTCTGGGAGTTGTGGAGGAAGGATAAGAGGGAAGGAGGCCAGGGAGTCCTGTGGAGAATGATGAGCAGCTGGCTCAGCATGTGGGGTGTGACAGACTGCAGGATCAAAAGAGAAGGCAGAAGTATTATCAGTAGGTTTATAAAGGGGAGTTTAGGTTGGGGAGGAGGCTGAGGGAACAAGCAACAAGAATATGGCAGGTGAAACAAGATTCACAGAAAGAAAAGCAGGCTCCATTTTCTGTACAGATTGAATTATTGTTCAGTTTGTACTGGGTTCAAATGGAATTACAGAATCTGATAAGTTTCTTGAGTTTAAGTTCAGACTGGAGATCCAGAGGCTTTAAGTTAGCTAGTAAGCAACCTAACAGGGTATCTTTTCAGGGGGATGACTTTCCTGCTCCCACTTTTAAGGTAGAGGGAGGATGGAAGGCAAGTCCAGGTGTCAGGTGCCAAATAAATGGAAGATGGCCAGTGGAAGAGGATATCCCCTCTCCCTGAGGTAACCACAACCCTTGGGACTTGGAAGTCTTAGGATGGGCCTGGCACCATGACTTATGGAAAAATAGAATGGAATGGGGATGGGTGATCCAGACTGGAAAAGTAAATGGGAAAACTAATCACTGCCACGGCCATTTCTAACCATGTTGTCTGACAAGGTCCGGATATGGGGAAGAGGGGTTCAAGGAACTCATCTTCCAAGAAATGGACAGGGATGGGAAAAAGGAATATATGCTTTTTGTCTTCTGGGAATAGGATTACTGCTTCTAATTATTATGTACATAATTACTTCATGTTTAGGATTAATGATCATAACTAATATTGTATTCTAATGAAACAGATGCTGAAAGAATGGCACAACTGGGGGAATTTGTAAATGAATCAGAGGTAACAGCCACCAGTTGTAAGGGTTGTGTGGACAATATTCTAGTTAAAGCTGGTCAGAAATTTCCACCCTGAAACTCAAGCATTAAGCAATTTATGCTTCAGCTGAAGCAAGCTGAGTTATTAACCCCTACTTGGACTGAAGTGTCCCCACCTATGATAGCTAAGGTTTACAAGGAAAGTATAGAACAATAAAAGAGTACAAAGGCCTGTTCCCATGGTGCAAGGGCCTCCTTATGTTGCTTATCTGATTAGAGACAGACTATGATATCCACCTCAGGGCTAAGGTATACAGAGAGTACTTGATCCTCTCCTACCATACACTGGAGCATATAATGAAGATGATATGAGGATGGTGAATAAGGATGGAGTACGTGTTCCATACAACAACTTAACGTTTATGGAACACTTAACAAGATCAGGGACACCATGATGCATTAAGTCCTAGGAGAGAAAGAAAGCCATTTTATGGGGTATCAATAGATATTATTTAAAAAATGTTGCCCACTTAAAATTATAGCTCTTAGGTTTTAAATTCTTAAAGTAGATTGTCTAGCTCTTGCTTAAAATAAAGCACCTGGGCAATTAACCCAGGAAAATCAAAAGTTCGTGCTGACCTTTCTAAGGAAACTGCTGTTTAATCATAACCATTCATCTGTGTGACTCTTAGCACATTCTACTCTTATAACTCTAAAGCGTCATTGTTAGCTAAAAGAGAAAATATAAAAATTCTTGATGTTGTTCAATAAGTGGAATAGAATCACACTGCCTCCGAGCTGCTTGTGTCTCCGTCTCCCATTGCCAACTCTCTGCCTACCTTCAGGGTACCCTGGATCCTGTGGCAGCTGGACTGCAGCAGATCACTCACTGATGGAATGGCAGAGCACAATTCCCTATGTGGTTCAGAGGTTGAAACCTTGTTCTATCATGTCCTTGAGGCAGGGGGATGTCAGGTTTCATGCAGTGAAGCAGAACCTCACCAACTCCCAGGTTTCAGCACCTAATGATAGGTAAATTTGTGGGGTAAAAGTCCACAGATATGAGAGAAGATTCTCCAAGTCATCAGGGATCAGATTTATTCAGGGGACACAAGGGGAGAGTAGGCAGAGAATTCACTCAGGCAGCAGCAGAGGGGAGGAGGATGACTTCTTGCTGCCACTGCCATGTGCTGAGTAGAGCTGGGAGGTTTTATATAGGAGGTAGGTTCTTTGTCTGAAGCATAGGTAGGAAGCATTTTCTGGGAGGAAAGGGACATAGGGAAAAGTAAGATAGGGATTTGGCATCTCAGGAACACTGGCCCTTTGGGGATAGTTTGACTTTGCATATGTGGAAATCTGGTGCTCTCCATTACCTCAGGACCTTGGAGCTCTGTAGGAGAGGGTTCTTTTATTCCCTCAACTGTGAGACCCCAAAGAAAGATTATCTGGAAAAACAGGTCAGGTTTTTAACGTGGTAGGAGACTTTGGTCCCTCCTGAAAGGTAAAAACAGCATGGAAGTGAGTTGCCAGCAGTGCTTACTTAATTTTTTACTCACTAGAGAGTGAATCTCCAGAAAATTGGGCAAATGATGATCCAAAATAAACCCAGTTAAATCAGTCCTTGAAGTTCCCCAATATTGAGGAGCTTATTTTCTATTTCTTTTCTTTTTTCTCCCCCACAACCATATCATTCAAGCAGGAGCTATACAGGAAAGTGGACAAAATCTTTACATTCTATGGCCTAGTCCACCACATGTCTGTTGGTTTGCCATACTTGGGGGCTTCTGTGTTGTTATGATACTGAAAGCTACACTACTGGTACTACAGATACCAGGAGGGTCACTCATGGTAGGCAAGTTTCAATTGACCTTCCAGACTAAGATAAATTAGGGAGAAGAACCTGGCAGCCCACTTCTGAAATAATCAGCCATTGAAAACCCTATGAATAGCAGAGAAACACTTCCAGATATAGTGACTTAAAATGAGCCCCTCAGATTGAAAGGCACTCAGAAGATGACTAAGGAAGAATTGCCTCCTCAAAGTAGAGTCACTCATAATTACAGCAATGGAATAAAGCCCTAGGGACCTCCATTTGCTTATGTGTCACAATTCAAAATAAGGAACAACTGTAAACATCAGTTAATAATTGGAACATGGAATGTATGTAGTATGAATTTAGAAACATTAGAAATCATCAAAGGGAAATGGAGCACATAAACATCAATATTCTAGGAATCAGTGAGCTAAAATGGACTGGCATGGGCCATTTTGAGTCAACTAATCTTATCATCCACTATGGTAGGAAGGAAAAATTAAAGAGAAATGGGGTTGCATTCATCAACAAAAAAGACATCTCAAGATCTGTCCTGAGGTATAAATGCTGTCAGGGGATAACATCCATATACCTACAAGGAAAGCCAGTGCAAATTTATGCACCCACCATTAAGGCCAGCTCATATCAGCTCCTACAATCTGAAATAGATCAAACATGCAATCAGCATGTACTGATGATTACTGGTTACTGGAATGCAAAAGTTGGAAACAAGTCCCAGTAGTTGGAAAATATGGCCATGGTGACAGAAAAGATGGTGGAGATCTCTTGATAGAGTTTTGTCAAATCAATGACCTTTTCATTGCCAATACATATTTTCACCAACATAAATGGTTACTGTACACATGGAATTCACTAGGTGGAACATATAAGAACCAAACTGACTATATTTGTGGCAAGAGATGATGGGAAAGTTCAATATCAAATGTCAGAACAAGACCAGGTACTGATTGTGGATCAGACCATCAGCTGCTCATATGTAGGTTCAAACTGAAACTGATGGAAATTAGAACAAGTGTACAAGAGCCAAGGTATGACCTTGAGTATATCCCACATCAGTTTAAAGACCACCTCAAGAAAAGGTTTGATGTATTAGACACTGATAGAAGACCAGATGAGTTGTGGCATGGCATCAAAGACATCACTCCTGAGAAAAGCAAAGGTTATTATTAAAGAGATAGTAAAAAAATAAAAGAACAAATTACACATCAAAAGAGATTCTGAAATTTGCCCTTGAACATCAAGCAGCTAAAGTAAAAAGAAGACATGATGAAGTTAAGGAACTAAGCAGAAGATTTGAAAGGGTAGCTCAAGAAGACAAAGTCAAATATTATAATGACATGTGCAAAGAGCTGGGGAAGGAAAGAAAAAGAGAAGAACATGCTCTGTTTTCCTCAAGCTTAAGGAATTGAAGAAAAAAACTCAAGCATTGAGTGGCAATAGTGAAGTATTCTATAGGGAAAATATTAAACAACGCAGGAAACATCAAAAGAAGATGGAAGGAATACCTGAGTCATTATGCCAAAAAGAATTGGTAGATGACCAAACATTTCAAGAGATTGCATTTGATCAGGAACCAATAGCACTGAAGGACAAAGTGGAAGCTGCCTTGAAGGAATTGGTGAAACACAGTTTCCAGGAATTGATGGAAGACAAATATAGATGTTTCAACAAATTGCTGCAGCACTGGAGGCGCTAATTTGTTTATGCCAAGAGATTTGGGAAACAGCCACCTGGCTAACTGACTGGAAGAGATCCATATTTGTGCCTATTCCCAAGAAAAGGGATCCAACCAAATGTGGAACCTATGGAACAACATCATTGATATCACTAATATCACACGCAAATAAAATTTTGCTAAAGATCATTCAAAAGCAACTATAGCAGTATATAGACAAGGAACTGCCAGAAAATCAAGCCAGATTCAGAAGAGGGCATGGAACCAGGGACAAAAAGGCCTCTGTCAAATGGATATTAGCTAAGTGCTGAAAATACCAGAAAGATATCTATGGTTTATCAACTATGCAAAGGCATTTGATTATGTGGGCCATAACAAATAATGGATAATCCTGTGAAGAATGGAAATATCAGAGCACTTAAATGTACCCATGAAGAATCTGTACATGGACCAGGAGTCAATTCAGACAGTACAAGGAAATACTGCCTGGTTTAAAGTCAAGAAAGGTGTGTGTCCTTTCATCATACCTCTTCAATCTATATGCTGAGCAAATAATCCGAGAAGCTGGCCTTTATGAAGAAGAACATAGCATCATGATGAAGAAGACTCATTAACAACCTGTGGTATGCATATGACACAACTCTTCTTGCTGAAAGTGAAGAGTTGAAACATTTACTGATGAAGATCAAAGAGCACAGGCTTCAGTGTAGATTGCACCTCTACATCAAGAAAACAAAAATCCTGACAACTGGGTCATTAAGCAACTTCATGATAAATGGAGACAAGATTGAGGTTGTCCAAGATCTCGCTTTACTTGGTTCTACAATCAACACCTGTGGAAACAGCAGTCAAGAAATTAGAAGATGCATTGCACTGAGAAAAGCTGTTGCAAAAGAACTACATAAAGTGCTAAAAAGTAAAGATGTCACATTGAAGACTAAGGTGCACATGACTTATGCCATAGTATTTTCAGTCACATCATATGCTTGTGGAAGCTGGATACTGAATAAGGGCGACAGGAGAAGAATTGATACCATTGAATTATGGTGGTGGAGATGAATATTGAATATACCAAGAACTGCCAAACAAAAAAAATCCAACATATCTGTCCTAGAAGTGCGACCAGAGTGCCCCTTGGAAGCAAGGATGGCTAGACTGTGTCTTATATATTTTGGACATGTAGTCTGGAGGGATCAATCCCTGGAGAAGAAAATCATGTTTAGGAGAGTGGTAGGTCAACAAAAGAATGAAAACCCTCAATTAGATGGACTGACAAAGTGTCTGCAACAATGGACTTAAACATAAGTAATATCATGTGCCTGGTACAGAGTCAGGGACTGTTTCATTCTGTTGTACATATAGTCACTATGAGTTGGACCTGACATGATGGCAATAAGTTACAACATATGTTCTATTTTCCTCACCTGTAAAATTTGGGACTTTGTCATAGTCTTCTCTGTGTTCCATTCTTGGACATACATAAATAACCAATGGATCAAAAATGGAAACACAAGAGACATTAGGTAGTACACTGAGATAATTGAAAATAACCACAATATACCAAAACATATGAGATTCAGTTAAAGCAGTGCTTGGAAATAAACTTATAGCTGTAAATGCCTAAATTTAAAAAGATCTCAAATTAATAATCTACCTTTTATTTCCCACCTGCCAATGGTTCACGCAACTCCACCATGATAACCCATCCTTTAAAGTTTATGAAGCACAATAAAGGAAACAAAGTTATACAAACGAAAAGAAGGAGGTAAGATAGAATAGAAAGACAAAATAGACCATTGAAAAATAATATAGGACAACAAACAAACACAAATGTTGGTTTTTTGAAAAATTTAAAATACTGGCAAACTTTGGCTAACCTAATAACAGAGCTCAATGTACTAAATTCAGGATTAAAGAGGTCACATCACAAAGGACCTTTCAGAAATAAAAATAACTATAATGAGTTACTATAAATAATTTGAAAACATATCAAATGACTTTGAGGAAATGGAAATTTCTGCTTAAAAAATAAAACCACAAACTATTGGCATGGACTTAAAAATAAGTAGAAAACCTGCATAGATATAAAGATACTGAATTAGTAATCACAACACTTCCACACACAAAAAAATGGAAGCCCAGATGAATTAACAAGGGAACTCTACCAAATGTCTAAAGTCTCAGCGAACTTCACAGTTCCACTGGAGCTCCATAGTGAGCATGGTGCTGTGGGGTAGTACAATGTCTCAGTATCACTTCAGTGCCTTCTGATCTCATATCCCTTGAAACTTCAAGGAGATGTGGAATGTGTATTTTTAACAGGTATTTAGATTTACTAAAATCCATGACTCTTCACTTGGACCCACAAGGTAACTAAAAGGAGGAAAAAAAGATGGCATCCTTGCTTTCATTTGGCATCAGTCTCCATTTTCATAAAACATTGGGGCAGACTCCGACTTAACCCTGCATGTAGGCATGTTAATCACTCAAGGAATGTATAGCTAAAAACTGGTGGTTTTCTTTCCCCTTTGAGGCTAAAGTCACAAAGATAAAAATACCTGAAGCATCTCATTGTCAGTTTTCACAATGTTCTCTACCAGTTCCTCCAAAATGCACTGAACGTGTCCAGTCATTGTCCTAAACCTGTAGTTCCCTTGGATTTCAGGAACAGCAGAGACTGACAGACCAGATGAACTCCTGATGAGATCATCCCCAAGCAGGGGAAACCATCTCTTGGGAAATGGATTATCCCCTGAAGCAATAAGGAATTCTTCTAACCACCTTGCAGAAACAGAACTGGAATAATGCTCAATTAGACCACACTCTGACTGCTTAATTATGCATACCTCCTGCCCCTGTGCCAGTTCTTCCTCTATTTAAATCTGAAGCTCATGTCAATAACGCAAAGATGGACTTGAGGTTACCGAACCCCTTTCTCAGTTTTTCCCAATATCATCATGTTTGTTAAATCTCTTTTCTCTGCCCTTCACCTCTATTCATCTCTGTAATTGGTGTAGTAGGACAGGTGGCCAAGAGGAGTCTGATGGGACTCCCAGAGTGGAGGCTTTTCCACTAAACCTCTGGTAATATACCGTGACACTGAAAGTCTCTGAAAAAGCCACATCTGTATTAAAAATCCTGCAAACTGTTTGGCCTTTGTGGAGTGGAATATTGCAAGTGTGGAGACAGAAATTTGCACGTCAAGAGCCATAAAATTAAGTTGGACTGTCTTAGGCACTTTGGAAAAAAAGCCATTTAATTTAACTGTGGTATCTGACCTAATGCTTTCAGGATTATTAGGTAATCTTACAAAATGTACTCATTTTAGCATATCACTATGTTATTGTTGTTAGGTGCCATGTAGTTGGTGTACGACTCATAACGACCCTACATACAATAGGGAAAACACTATTGTTAGCGCTTCTCTACTATTCATCGAGTTTTCAATGGCAGATTGATTTTTGGAAGTGAGTTGCCGGGTCCTTCTCCCCAGCCTACAGCACCTGGTGTTCCCAGGCAGTCTCCCATGCAAGTACTAATCAGGCCCAACCCTGCTTAGCTTCTGAAACCTTACGGGATCACACCACAGTGGTAAGGCTGCAGGCTTCTTATTGTTGGGTATCATCAAGTAGGGTCAACTCACAGCAACCCTACGTAGTACAACTAAGGAAACACTCCCCGACACTGTTCCAGGCACACAATTTCTTTTTTTTAATGTTTAAGCCCATTGGTGACTCCACTGTGTCAATCCATCTAGTTGAAGGTCTTCCTTTTTTCTTTGACTTGCCACTTTCCCAAACATGTCCTTCTCTAGGGATTGGTTCCTCCTCACCTCATATCCAAAATACATAAGACTCAGTCTAGCCAATTCTTGCTTCCCAGGAGCCCTCTGGTTACACTTCTTCTAGGACAGATCTGTTGGTTTTTTTGGCAGATAATGGTATAGTCAATATTTATCCCCAGCACCATAACTCAAAATGATCAATTCTCCTGTCTTTCACATTGAATGAATTAATGCCACATGTATCAAGATAATCACATGCAATACGATTAGATTAATAAAAGTTAAAAGGCTGTTATAAGGCTGAGAGTGATGTCTCATGGCTATAATCCCAGCAACTCAGGAGATGGAGGCAGGAGAATCGCAAATTTAAAGCCAGAGGCAACCTGTGTAACTTAGCAAGATCTGTCTCAAAATAAAAGTAAAAAATGGGCAGAGGATGCAGCTCAGTAGTACAGCAGTTGCAAAATATGTGTGAGGTCCTGGGTTCAACTCCCAGTACCACCTCAAAAAAGAAGCTGTTTAGCAAAGATATGGAATCAACCAAAGTGCCCTTCAACAGAAGAATGGATTAAAAAACTGTGGTGTGTATACACAATGGAATACTATTCAGCAATCAAGAAGAATGAAATAGGGTCATTCGCAGCAAAATGGATGGAATTAGAGAAAATTATTTTAAGTGAACGAACACAAGCTCAGAAAGAGAAACAACACATGTTCTCACTCATATGAGAGAGCTGACTCAAAATTACAAGAAGGAAAAACCCTACTCAAAGGTCAGATCACATTAAAAGGGGGGGAGGGAAGATAAGAATGAGGTCAA
>VMDO01024741.1:0-29276 GCA_007922755.1 Pedetes capensis | reverse complement strand
TAAAGTATTGAAAAGTAAAGATGTCACATTGAAGATAAAGGTGCACCTGACTCACGGCATAGTATTTTCAGTCGCATCATATGGTTGTGAAAGCTGAACATTAAACAAGGGAGACAGGAAAAGAATTGATGCTTTTGAATTATGGTGCTGGTGACATTATTGGATATACCATGGCCTGCCAAAAGAACCAACAGATCTTCCTAGAAGTGCAACCAGAGTGCTCCTTGGAAACTAGGATGGCTAGACTACGTCTTACATATTTTGGACACATAGTCAGGAGGGACCAATCCCTGGAGAAGGACATCATATTTGGGAGTGTGCCTGGCACAGACTTGGGGCGTGTTTTGTTCTGCTGTACATAGGTCTACAATGAGTTGGACTCAACTGGATGACACATAACAACACGTCTTCTCTCTCCTCCTTTCTATTTTTTAATATCCCTTCACTAAGTTTAACTGTACATTTTTATATATCAATTTATGTAATTTTTTTCTTTAAGTAAGATTCATCTCCCACATGTGAGTGAGAACATATGGTATTTCTTTCTGAACTTGTGTTCATTCACTTAAGATGATATTCTCCAGTTCTATTTTGCTGTAAATGACATTATTTCATTTTTTATTGCTGACTAATATTTCATTGTGTATATGTACCATAATTTTTTTTACCCATTCTTCTGTTGATGAGCATCTTAGTTGGTTCCATATGGTTGCTATTGTAAAGATTGCTGCACTGAAGATGGAGATGTTGGTGTCTCTGGGGTATGATGACTTGTCTCCCTTTGAGTGTATACCCAGTAGTGGTATATCTGGGTCATATAGTAGTTCTAGTTTTAGTTTTCTGAGGTATCTCCATATTTATTTCCAAAGTGGTCAAACTAATTTACAGTGTAAGAGGGTTCCTTTTTCTCTACATCCTCACCAGCATTTTTTTATTATTTGTTTTGTTGCTCTTGGCCCTTTTTACTGGAGCTAGGTGGAATCTCAGAGTTGTTTTGGTTTGCATTTCCATAATGGCTAGGCATATTGAATATTTTTCATGTGTTTCTTAGCCTTATGGACTTCTTCATTTGAAAACTGCCTGTTCATTTTCTTTGCCCACTTGGGTATTGGATTATTAGTTGTCTTGGGATTTGATTTCTTGAGTTCTTTGTAAATTCCAGAAATTAGTACTCTGTTGAATGTGTAGGATGTGAAGATTTTTTTCTCATTCAATGGGCTCTTCTTTAATTTTGTTGATTGTTTCCTTTGCTGTACAGAAGCATTCTAATTTCATATAATCCTATTTGTCAGTTCTTGGTGTGATTTCCTGAGTGATTGGAACCTTGTTCCTTATGCCTATGTGTTAGACCATGTTGCCTATCTTTTCATCTAGTAATTTTAAGGTTCTTGTTTTTTGTTGAGGTCTCTTATCCATTTCAAATTGACTCTTATGCAAACTGAGAGATACGGGTTTGTTTTCATTTTTTCTGAGGGAAGAGGGTATCTTTTCTCCATTTTGTATCCTTAGTCCCTTTGTCAAACATCAGGTGGCTAAAGTTGTATGAGTGTATCTCTGGATCTACAATTATGTTCCATTTGTCTTCAGGTCTATTTTTGTTCCAGTACTAAGCTGTTTTTGCTACTATAGCCCTGTAGTATAGTTTAAAGTCAGGAATTGTTTTCCTGCCTGGACTGGTTTTGCAGTTTAAGATTGCTTTAGCTACATGTGGTCTTCTGTGTTTCCATATGAATTTTTGGATTTTTTTTCTATTTCTGCAAATTATGTCATTGGGATTTCAATAGGAATTATATTAAATCTGTAAATTGACTTTGGTAGTACAGTCATTTTTACAATATTTATTCTCCCAAGCCATGAACAGGGAAGGTCCTTCCATCTTCTACTATCCTCTGCGATTTCTTTCTTTAATGTTTTGAAGTTTTACTTGTAGAGATCTTCAGGGTCTTTAGTTAGATTAATTCCTAAGTATTTAAGATTTGGTGGGCTATCATGAAAGGGATTGTTACCTTAATTTCCTTCTCTTCCTGCTCACAATTGGTATAAAAGAAGGCTACCGGATTTTAAGTGTTAATTTATATCCTACTAGTTTGCTGATGGAGTTAGTTAGGTCTAAGAGTTTTCTGGAGGAGTTTTTGGAGTCCTTTAGGTAAAGGATCATATTGTTTATAAGGCTAATTTGACCTCTTCCTTGCCTATTGTATCCCTTTGATTTATTTCTCTTGTCTCATTACTCTGGCTAAGACGTTGATCACAATATTGAATAAGAGGAGAGCATGGACATCCTTGTCTTGTTCCTGATCTTAGAGGAAATGGTTTCAATTATTCTCCATTTAATATGATATTGGCTGTAGGTCTGCAAAAAATGGCCTGTATGATGTTGAGGTATTTCCCTATTATGCCTATGTTCTCAAGGGTTTTTATCATAAAATAATGTTGCACTTTGTCAAAGGCTTTCTCAGTTTCAATTGAGATGATCATGTGTTTTCTTTCTGCAAGTCTATTGATATTTTGAATTACATTGATTGATTTTTATATGTTGAATCAGGCTTGCATCTGTGGAATGAAACCCATTTGATCATGGTGTATGTTTTCTTATTTGTTGCTGAATTTGGTTTGTTAGGATTTTGTTGAGAATTTTTGCATCAATGTTTATTAGGGAAATTGATCTACAGTACTCTTTTTTAGAAGTGTCCTTCCCCAGTTTTGGTATCAAGGTGATGGTGGTTTCACAGAATAAGTTTGGGAGTATCCCTTCTTTTTCTACTTTTTAAAATAGTTTGAGAAGAATGGCTATGAATTCCTCTTTGAAGGATTGATAGAATTCTGCTGTGAACCCATTGGGGCCTGGGCTTTTCTTTGTTGCGAGGCTTTTTTTTTTTTTAAATTACCTTGTCTATTTTGTTGTATGTAGTGGGTATGTTTAGATTGCTTTTATCCTCTGGGCTTAATTTTGGTAAATTGTATGTGTTAGTGAATATATCCATTTCTTCTGTATTTTCATTTTTGGGGGGAGTACAATTTCTCAAAGTATTCCCTAATGATTTTCTGCATTTTGTTGGTATTGGTGGTTATGATTCCATTCTCATTCTCTAATTTTTTCACTTTTGGCCTTTTCTTTCTTTCTTTTGGGGAGACTGGCTGAGGGGTGGGCATGTATTTTATTAATCTTTTCAGAAAACCAGCTCTTAGTCTCATTAATTCTTTGAATTGTCTTTTTAGATTCTAATTGGGTTATCTCTGCCTTGATCTTAATAATTTCTGTCTTAGGGCTCCTTTTGGGATTGGATTATTGGCTTTCTAATGCCTTAAGATGGGTCACTAAATTACTTTCTTGGGCCTTCCCTAACTTATTTATGAAAGTGCTCACAGATATGAACTTCCCTTTTTAAGCTGCCTTTGCTGTATACCATAAATTTTGGTAGGATGTGTTCTCATCCCTCATTTGATTGCAGGGATTTTTAAATTTCCACTTTGATTTCTTCAATAACCCATTGATCATTCAGCAATGTATTATTTAGTCTCCATGAATTTGTAAAATTTCTGAGTTTTTTCTTTTAATTTTTGAATTCTAGTTTTATTCTATTGTGATCTTATAAGGTGCAGGGGATGTTTCTAATTTTTTTTGTATTTGTTGAGGCCATTTTTGTCAACCAAAATGTGGTCTATCTTAGAAGTTCTATGTGGTGTTGAGAAGAATGTGTATTCCTCATCAAATGGATAGAAGATTTTGAGTTCATCTGTAAGGTCCAGTTGTTCTGTGGTGCAATTTAAGTTCATTGTTTCTCTGATTTTTTGTTTTGTTTTGTTTTGATGACCTGTATCTTGGTCAAAATGAGGTATTATAATCTCCCATAATTATTGTATCTGGGCCAGTGTGTTCCTTCATTACCAATAAAGTTTGTTTTTATGCAGTTAGGGTGCCCCCGCATTTGGTGAATAAATGTTAAGTAATGTTATGGGTTCCTAGTTGACTGTTTCTTTTAGTAATATGTAATGTCCTCTTTTGTCTCTTCTGATTAGTTTGGAATTGAAGTGTAATATGTCAAAAATTAGTATCACAACTCCTACTTTTTTTTTGTTTCCCTCCCACTTGGTATATTATTTTCCAGCCTTTAATTTTCAGCCTTTTATAGTTTTTATGGGTTAGGTAAATCTCTTGGATGCCATATATAGAGCATTTAAGAAAATCTAGCTTCATGACTTAATATAAAGCCACAAAAGTGAAAGAAGTTGAGTATATGTTTAAAAATAAAGTATAGGTCAATGGTCTAGGAAACAGAGCACAGAAAGAAACCATTATATATATGGCCACTTTGTTTTCAATAACACTACCAAGACAACTCAGTAGGAGAGGTACAGTCTCAACAAGTGTTATGGTAACTATTAAATAAACATGTACAAAAACATTAATCTTAACTTTCTCTTTATAACATATATAAACATTAATTTAAAATGTCCCACAGACCAAAATATTAGAGCCTACATACAACATTTTTAGAAGAAAATAT
The DNA here is from genome assembly GCA_007922755.1 of Pedetes capensis. Lineage (NCBI taxonomy): Eukaryota > Metazoa > Chordata > Mammalia > Rodentia > Pedetidae > Pedetes > Pedetes capensis. The sequence goes on along the minus strand of VMDO01024741.1, from coordinate 24,768 downwards.
TTGTAAAACATATCAGAAAAGGAACCTTTGCTGAGAATATATTAAGACACTTTAAAAACTGAACAATAGGGAGAGAAATAGACCAAGTAAAAGGCATAAATTTGAACAAACAGTTCACCAAAAGAAATGTACAAAAGAAAAATAATCATAAGAAATTTAGCCATTAAAGAAATGAAAGCCAGAACCACAATCAGATGCTACTGGAAACCATCAGAATGTCGAAAATTAAAAAAGACTGAGCCCATCAAGTATTGGCAAGGATGTAGAGGAGGTGGATCTATTATGCATTGTTGGTGGGAATTTAAACTAATGCAACTGCTTTGCAATACATTTTTACAGTTTCTTCAAAAGTAAATCATAAGTTTATGACAGCTAATCTGCTATTAGTTATTTTTGAAAGCTTATATGCATACGAAGACCTTTATGCAAATATTCATAACATCTTCAATAGCCACAAACAGGAAACAACTGACATGAATAAATAAAAGAACAGATAAACAGATTTTGGTATATTCATATAATTAAGTAGTATTTGTCAATAAAGAAGAGATTATTGATCCATTTATCAACATGGTTGAATATCACTTGATTTTAGCAAAAAGATTAGGAAGCAATAACATGAGTAAATGTCAAGTGATTATACTGAGTGAAACAAGCCAGACAAAATGCAGTATATAGTACTTTAAACATCAGTAGTTTATTTTATGTCAGTTTTATCCCAACAAATCTCATTAAAACATGAGAATATGCATAATTCCATATGAATAAAATTCTACAATTTGCAAACTAATCTGTAGAAACTGAAAGCAGATGAGTGATTTCCTGGGGATGGGACATTGTAGAACAGGAACTGGATGGATGGTGCAGGAATACTTGGAAACTTTTACAGATTATGAGTAAGTTAGTTTGATTTTTGTAATGGTTCACACACATACATATGTATATGTATGCATGTATTTTGGACATGATGTCAGAAGGGAACAATCCGTGGAGAAGGACATCATGTTTGGGAGAGTGGTGGGTCAAGGAAAAAAAAGGAAAACCCCCACTAGATAGACTGACACCATGCCTGCAACAATGGTATTAAACATAAAAACGATTATGTGCCTGGCACAGAATTAAGGAGTGTTTCATTCTGTTGTATGTAGGGTTGCCTTGAGTTGGATCCTACTTAATAGCACCTAATAACTACACGGGGCTGGGATTTAGCTCAGCTGGTAGAGTGCCACTCTGTAGTCTCTGAGGTCCTGAGTTTGATTCCCAGCACCACAAAAATGGGAGAAGGATGTGGCAACCCACTCCTGAGGCAATCCCGAAACAATCAGCCATTGAAAACCCTATAAGGGTCACTGTGAGTCGGGTACGACTCGACGACACCTAACAACAACAACAACAATAACCACACACATACACACATATAATTAATGGAGAATTGTATACTGTAAATAGATCTAGTTCTTTTAGGTCCATTATACTATATGTAGTATATAAAAACAAACTATTCAAAATGTCAAATTTAAATTACAAGTATTTTTCTCTAGAGAAGTCCCTTTATAACTTACTTTCACCACCCTCTGACTACCAGGTAATATGTATGCATAATAGAAATAAGTAATTTTAGTGGAGAATGAAAACATAAGATTGTTCCAGTTTAGGTATCCTATGCCTTCACAAATAGCCATTTGTTAAATAGATTCCATATAAAAATTCTCAGGGTAGCTGCTAAGAGAATTTAAAATATCATCTTACCCAGGAACTTTAAAAATGCCCCTTATTAATGGTGTTACTGGAAAAAATCCCACAGACAGATTAAACTACATATGGTAGCAATTAGGTCATTTTTTTGCATTCCATAATTTTCAAGGAACTTCCATTTTGCATTTACACAGGGACACAGTGTTATCCATAAGTATGATGCACAGCACCCAACTATGAATTCATCCTGTTCTCACTTTGCCCTCCAGTCTTCCTTACTCTTTGCTCTCCTTCCTTTTTCTCTGCCTGCCTTTCTCCCTTCTGTGCCTCATTTTTGCCTGCCTGCCTGCCTGCCTGCCTGCCCGCCTTCCTTCCTTCCTTCCTTCCTTCCTTCCTTCCTTCCTTCCTTCCTTCCTTCCTTTTTTTCTGTCTTACTCTTCCCACCTCCCTGCTCTCTCTTATTTCTCTCTTCCTGTCTTTAATAGCTCTTATCTTCTTTAATGGGCTGGTGTTTAGCTCAGTTGGCAGAGGTCTGCTCTGCGCTTTCTGAGGACCCGGATTCAATCCCCAGCACCTCAAAAACAGGAGAAGGAAGTAGACGTCTACTCCCTAAATAATCCTGAAACAATCAGCCATTGAAAATCCTCTGAGGGTCACTATGAGTCAGACACTCAACAGCATCTAACAATATCTCCTTTAATATTATATACCTTGCTTATTATATTTTATTGTTTATTCCTTCCAATAAAATATTAGCTTCATGAAGACATGCATTGCGTGTATTTTCTACTTACCTGGCTTCCTTTGTTTTGGTTACTTCTATCTTGATTTGCTCTACCAGTCTACAAATCTAGATTATACTCTGTAAACAATAAAAATAATTTTAAGAAAAAAAAAGGGAAGGGGAGGAGCAGAACCAGGGTATTATTGAAGAAAAATCAGGATCTACCAAAGCTGACATCTGGGCGACTGGTATGAACTGTAGGCAGTGGCACAATGGTACAGAGGGTAGGCTGGCAGAATTATAGTCAGGATCATGGCTTAGCATCACTGTGGTCTTATGCGCCTTCAGACAAAGAATCTAATCAGTTGAATCTTCTAAGTTTGTGTAACTTGGCCAAGATTCAAAGTTGTAGGAGTAAGTGTCTGATTTTCCATGCCTATATGCTCACTTCTGTTTTAATATTGTAGGGTGCCTCAGGAAGAGAGGACACTGGGGACACAGTTCACAAAGACTGTTTAACAATGAAATCCCTTAAAAGTAGGGTGACCATATGATTTATTATTCATAGAAGTAGAATTACAAGATTGAAAAGGACACTGTCAATAATTATATATAAACAACAGATATAAACAAGTATGTTTTTTGGATAAAAGAAACATATGGTTGATTATCTAAAAAGATGTAGTAGAGGACTCACTTGAATAAAGATGTAGTTGGATGTTGGAAGGGCAAAAGAAGATCATAGGATTTTATTTACTTTTTTCTTAATAGCTCCATTTTCTCTGAATTAGGAGATGCATCTTGCTGGCTTGCTTCCAAGTGTTTCCCATGGGAGGAGATAGAGTCCTTTGGTATTCTCAGGAGTACCTTTCCATTCTTGTCCTGGAAATTGAATAAAACTATATCCATGACCTGTCACAATTCACCTGACAGTACATGGAAGAAACCCTGTAAGATCACACTGAACTTTCCCCAGGTTGGGTAAGTCCTTAACCATTCCTTTCTTAAAAGCAAAGAACTGAGTGATACAGTATCTTGAGATTCTTGTCTGTTTTGAACCCATTGCTCTATAAAGAGAATCCTACTATGTATTAGCTCATTAGCCTTGTCAATCTCTTTAAAGCATGGCTTTAGGATCTCTGAAATGAGCGTTTTTTATTTGACCAAAGATAAAGGACTTTGCCCTCAGTTTTGGGAATAGCTCATTGATCACAAGGTACCTATTTTTCTAGTTACTCATTATAAATGAAACTGATTTATTGTAATGGGAGTAAGTGGTTCCTAACGCTGAGAGGATATTGAATCCAGAATGTGGCACCAGTTACAAGAATAAGATATTCAGTCTTGTCTTCTTGACCAGTGGCAAATTGTCTAATGTTTAAGAGCCAGGATGAATAATCTGTCCTCAGGTGGTAATTAGTCACTTCACTGTAACTGAAAAAAAAAAAAAAAAAAGTCCTGTTGGAATCTCTCAGTTCTAATAAATTAAGAGTTCATATGATTGCTATTTAGACTAATGGCTAGCTTGACTTTTAATGAGGCTTTATAATTAATTAATCTACTTATTTAAGGTATGTGGGTTCCTGGTTGATAATTATAGCCTCTAGTTCTAGAAGGTAAGACCAATATTTATCCCTGCATGCCCCTCACCAAAGGGCTGCCACAGACATCAGCTGGTAAATACTCATTTACACTGACAGCGAAACATTTTTCACAGAGCTCCAATTCTGCAGCCTCCGAGCTGTCAGTTTTGTGGTGAATGGTTAGAATGCTGAAGGCTTCTGGCTGGGGATGGGTATATTTCAGTTGAATAAAATAATAGAGCAATACGTACAGAATTCTTTTCTACTTTTTATGTTTCTCTGTGTATTTCTCTGTATGTCTCTACCTCTTCATCTCAGTGTCTGTCTCTCTCTCTTTCTCTAACATAGCAGCAAGAATCCCTCTTTGGTAAACTTCGTCTTCAATTTTTATGGCAGAATTTTAAAAAACTTTTCCTCTTGTTGAGTACAATACTATCTTTCAAGCCTTTCTGAAGTGTTTTTACAGGGATTATTTCTTTAAGTCCTCATAAAATTCCTCTGAGGAACACATTCTTCTTATTTCCAGTTTAAAACTAAGGACACTGAGGCTTAGGGAAGGTTAATAGTGTGCCTAGATTTAGGCTTATAATGTAGGAGCTCATATATGAAACAGAGATGTCTGACTTCAAAGCCCTCATTTTGAAGTAGGATAGATATCCAACTTTATGGTTCATGAAAGCTTCGTTTGTACATTAAAAAGGCATAGGTTGCTTTCCTTAAAGACATAATACAAATATTTAATACCAGGTATTATGTGTGCATATGAATATATTTGTGTATATTGTAGTGTGTGTGTACGAATGTTTAATTTTCTCATTATGCATTTTCCTAAAAGTATAAGTCCTGCAGCAGAACCACTGTTGCATCTGATCCTGTCAGATCTTTGAAGCTAAGCAGGGTTGGGCCTGGTTAGTACTTGGATGGGAGACCACCTGGGAACTCCAGGTACCGTAGGCTTGAGAGAAGGACCTGCCAACCCACTTCCAAAAAATCAATCTGCCATTGAAAACCCTGTGAATAGCAGAGAAGCATTGACAATGGTGTTTCACCTGTCATACGTAGGGTTGCTATGAGTTGGACATGGACTTGACAGCACCTAACAACAACAACATAAATGACTTCACAGTAAATGTGATAGGTGAAGTGTCTCTGGATTATGGGTACTATCTGTGTAAATCAGCCTTATTCCATGACAAGCCCTGCTCAACTATTTTAGAAGTCTTTAAAAAATGTTTCAGAGGTCCTCACAAGTATGCTTGGTATTCGGTGAGTCTATTTTTCCTCTTCTGGACATTCCAACCCTTCCTCTAAACCACAGTTTCCCTGTGTGCCATCCGGAGTCCTTTCAGAACCTAAGGGGCAAACTCCTTAGCCATAAAGTTGGGGAACAGAGAGTGTTGGAGAATCACCATCTTTGTTTATATTGTGGTTGTTAAAGACTACAAAATGATCTGTGTGGTCAGTTTTCAATGATACTCTTAGATACATTTCCTTAAACACATTGTGTCCAGAAGCCTACATAGACTTTGAAACCTAAAACCCTTAGCATGATTTTAGGATGATCCTGGAAATATCAACTTACAAATGAATAAAGTTTGATTTTACTAAAATTCTCTCTGGAAGCATAACAAATAGTATATAGATTTTACAAAGGGTAGTTTAATGCAAGTCGCTTTTCCCAAAGGCTTAGCTACGAAGAACTTGTGGTTTATCCCTAACTCAAATGCTTGCCTTCTTGAATTCTTAAGAGTAGATTGTAGTCAATAAGAGAACCTATTTAACAATGGTAACCTAGACAATGCTTCTACCAGTGTATCTTATCTTATAGGCCAGATTTGCAATTGCTTCCTGCTTTCCTTGTTTTTTTTTCCCCCTGTGTAACCAGTGAGGGTTTCAGTTTTGTTCATGGGGTATGTCTGGTGTTGGGGCCTTGGTGTATCATTTTTGTTGATACAAATACTCATTTTCAGGGAAAAAAGAAAGCATACAGCCCAGTATTATTATGAGTCAAACAAACCTATATAACTCATTAAAAATGTGAGATATAACTATTCTCCCTGACTTACATGCAAAAAATGGAGATTTTGTTTTTCCTATGAATATATGTGACAATCTAATACAAAGTTTACTAGGTGAGTGTTAATGTTACATTTATTTGATATACTAAGTCTCTTTTCCTACCTTGTGAACTATTTCTGCCTGCATTCTCTCTTCTTGCTCATGTTTAAATCTCAGAATCAGTTTTGACTTGCCACCACTTCTTACCTGTTATTTCCTTAAAAAAAAAAGAAAACACTTCCTTTTTCTAGCCTATAGGTTAATGATTCTCAATCAGTAGCTTCATCATGTTACCCCTAAAATCAAGAATCATTTCTACTTTCTCAGGCAAATAAGTCAATGTCTAGTACTTAGGTCTTATATATCAGAATATACTCAGTTTCCCTTCTATTTCATTTAGCTGTAATTTTTTTCCTGATTCCTATGTAAAGCCTCTGTGCGTGGAGCATTTCACTCCAAGCCATGCTCATTAATGAAGATGAACTCTTCTTTGTTTTTGTATATCAATCTGTACTTGCTTTGTTATACCTATCCCATGATATTTTAATTTTCCATTGTGATAGGATGAAAAATGTCCCCCCAATAATGTCTGTGTCTTAATTCCTGGAATCATTATACATATTACCTTGTTTGACAAAAGATGTGGTTATATTAAGAACCTTGAGAGCTGGGCGTGATGGCACACACCTGTAATCCCAGTGACTCTGACTCAGGAGGCAGAGGCAGGAGGATTGCAAATTCCAGACCAGAGGCAGTCTGCGTAATTTAGCGAGACCCTGTCTCAAAAAGTAAAAAAAATGGGCTGGGGGTGCAGCTCAGTGGTCCACCACTTGCACAGCATGCAAGTGCAAAGCCCTGGGTTCAATCCCCAGTACTGCAAAACAACAACAACAACAACAACAACAACAAAGCCTTGAGGAGATTATGCTGGGTTATCAAGATGAATTCAGTATAATCCCATGGTTCCTTAAAAGTGAAGATTCTTTTCCAGTTGAGTTCAAAGTCAGAAAGAGAGGTGAAAACAGAAGAAGAATTGGAGACATGCAATCTTGCTAGCTTCAAAAATGGAGGGAGATGAAGCAAGAGATGCAGACAGCTTCTAGGTGCTGTAAAAGAAATAAAATTCCTGTAAAAGGAGTGCATCCCTGCTGGCATCTTGATTTTAGCACAGTGAGACCCATTTCAGAATTCTGCCCTCCAGAACTATAAGATAATAAGTTTATGTTGCTTAAAGACACTAAGTTTTAATTTGTTAGTGCTGCACTAGAAAAAATATATATGGTTAGTTTTTTTCGCAAATGGACTTTGAATTCCTTAAAGTCAGGACTCATCCTGAGTTCTAACACCCATTCAACTCTTTTTTTCTAGAAACAGAATCCTACTATTGTTTTTCAGGAATGCAGTGGGTGTAGCTTCATTTGCAGTTAAATGTGGCCATGTGCCTAAATTATAAAAGGGAAATGCTATGGGAAAACCTTCCAAAAAATTGACCTACCTAGGAAAACTGACTCTTGTCTGTTGGATACCCTTTTTTGCCTCTGGTCTGCTGTCAGCCATCCTGGGCTGCTCTCACTCTGAAGAAGGCAGTCCCTAGACATAGGTGCTTGGATAGAGCTCAGATCCGTGACCCTGAGCCTACTTTCAGACATGTTTTAGCATTTTTTTTTTAAGAGGGAAAATAAATATATATCTTACCTAGGCCCTGTATATTTACCATTTTCTATTTCTATGAAACTATGTCTAATACTGGGCTGGCATTTGGCTCAGTTGGTAGAGTGCTTGCTCTGCATTCTCTGATGCCCTAGGTTCATTCCCTATTATTGTGTCCAGTCGGTATCTGACTCATAGCGACCCTACTTACAACAGGGGAAACACTATTGTCAGTGCTTCTCTGCTGTTCATAGAGTTTTCAATGGTGGATTGATTTTTGGGAGTGGGTTGCCGGGTCGTCTCCCAAGCCTGCAGCACCTGGTGTTCCAGGCGGTCTCCCATCCAAGTACTAACTAGTCCTGACCCTGCTTAGCTCCCAAGATCTGACAGGATTGGACACCACAGGGCTAGGGCTGCATGCCCTTGGTTCAATCCCTAGCACAGCAAAAATGGGAGAAGTACCTGGCAGACCACTCCTGAAACAATGCAAAACAATCAGCCATTGAAAACCCAATGAAGAGCAGAGAAGCACTGACATAGAACCAGGCATGACACAGTGTCAAGGAATGTTTTGCTCTGTTGTGCATAGAGTCACTATGAGTTGGACCTAATTCAACGACACCTAACAACAACAACATGCTTAATATGAACAGACTGAGTGTTGACTCTCTTGGCTCTAGGTACAATGCCTGGCACAGAGTATTTGCTCAATAAATGCTTGTTGGATAGAGGTCCAAGCTCTCTTCCACCCAAGGCCACTCATATTTTAGGACCCGTATTTCCATGAAAATGTTACAATGATTTTTATCCTAATTAGACTCACTCTAACACCTTTAGTGGGTTGAGTAGTTTCCCTGCAATATTCATGTCTGCCTCAAAACTCATAATATGACCACATGTGGAAAATGGCCTTTGCAAGTATAATTAGTTAAGATTGGGCCAGACTGGATTAGGGTGGGGTCAGACTGGATTGGGTCAGACTAGATTAGGTTTAGGGCCCACCCTAAACCTCTGAATGGTTATCTTTATAGAAAGAGGAAAGGATACATGTTTACAGCAGAAGATCATGGATTGGAATAATTACTACAAGTCAAGGAATGCCAAAGATATTTCAGGAGTCACCATAAGCTAGGAAGAACTAAGGAAGGATATTTTTTCCTAAGCCTTTTAGGAGCATGGCCATGCCAGCTACTTGATTTCATATAGCTACCCCGTAGAACTATAGGAGAATACATTTCTGTTTATGGTAATTTGTTATAGTTGTTAGTATTGTTAGGTGCCATGGAATTCGTGTCTGACTCATTAGCAACCCTATGCATGACAGACAAAACACTATTGTCATGCTAGCATGTCATGTATGCTCAAATGTTAGACTTTGTTTTGTGTTATTATTATTAACATAATTATCATTATTACATATATCACCCTGGCATCCAATTCTATCTGACTTTGGAAGCTAAGTAGGGTCAGGCCTGGTTAGTCCTTGGATAGGAGACTGCCTATAAATACTGGGACCTGCCAGCCCACTCCCAAAACAATCAGCTATGGAAACCCCTGTGAACAGCAGAGAAGCACTGACAGTAGTGCCAGGTATGGCAAAATGTCTGGTAGTGTTTCCTTCTGTTGTATTGTTCTATTGTATATAGGGTTGCTATGACTCAGACCTAACTTGATGGCACCCAACAACAACAACATACTACTTTCTGACACTGAACACTGACTATATAGATCCTCATATTTCCCCATACTTTTAGTTGAAATAGTCTTTAAATATAAATAGTTTGAATGTTCAATTAGACCATAAGGTCCTTGCAGGCAAAGATAGTTATTTACACTCTTTTAATCTCCCATTCCCAGTGTTTAACATTAAGCATAGTATTGGGCACAAAGAGGGCAGCAGCCTTTAGAATAGAAAAACTCCCTGTGGTTATGTTCTCCGAATAACTGGAATCTGCAAAATAGTTACAGCCTAGGGGAATTTGGTAGATGGTTGCCAGGGTCAAAGAGCCCTCCTGATTGACAGGAAACTAGATAACAACAAGGGTTGAGTTTCTCTAGACACCAGTCAAGTGAGGAGGCTCAGAGCCTCACAGAGAACAGCCACCCAATCATTTTTATCTGTGGTTTCTTTTTTGGAACTATTAAAGAATAATTTCCATTTCTCTCTTTAAATAAGTGCTTTATCTGTTTAGAAATCTGCTATAGTCAAAGTACAAAGAAGCCCATTAGGATACCCATGTACAGCTATTATAAGCAAGAACACAGCCTGGGGTAGCAAGTGATTTTCTGTAATGCAGGCATATTTCCTATTTTCAAACTCCCTTGTTGCACTCCTCAGCTATATTACTGAAATGCAAACTTTTCAAACTTCCTTCTTTTCTCTTGCTGGGAGATTTTGTGTCTCCAACTTGTTTTCAGGCAATTCTTTTTCTAGAAGTAGAAAGTAAGAAATATTTTTGAAGTCTTAGTAAATATAACAGTCATTTTAAAAGTCATGGATAAAGGATTACAGACTTTTCCCCAAAGAGTCATGGATCTGAATTATCAATGGTTTTGAAAATAGGAGCAGCATTACAGGTCAGGATTACTTCAGTAGGAGGTTTGTGATGCTCCCAAAGGCCAGAGATTGAATTTAACATACATTTATCCTCTGTTACAAAAGCTCCAATCAAATTTCTCATTGCTTTATAATGTGTAAACTTGTTTAATATTTTCAATAAACAATAATAAAGTCCTCTTCATTTTCCTAATTTCACAAGCAAGATAACTGAGGTACAGAAGTAATATATGAAATTCACCTAGGATCTGCTGTATGCACTCCGCTTCCGATCATGCTGATAGCACCTGATAGGTTTGTTCAGCTGCTTTATTTTCCTCCTTGTTCTTTCTTCTTCTATAAAACGTCAGGCAGTGATTAGAAAGACAAGAGTGTCAGTTTTTGCCCTGATGGATCTTAAATACTTCCACATGGTTGATTAAAGGAAACTGAACTGAATGTAAAGATTAACTCACATACAAGTTAATATGGATTAAGTCCTACAACAGAGGCAAGAGCCCTGCCCCAGCATTCCAAGTGTGTAAGCAGAAGTACAAATGGAGGCCCTCATACCATATGACTAGACTCCATATGCTTAAAATGTATAACTCTAGCTAAATCAAAACATAGTCTGATTTTTTTATCTCCACAGATATATTTCAGTAACAACCTGATGGACCAGATTAAAAATTAGAATGCCTAGACTTCTTAGAGTTTCATTCTAGAACCTGAGTGCTCAGGGAGAGCCTGTATGTCAAGCCTTTTCTTTTATAGGTTTTTAATTCCTTTGTCTTTAATGTGTACAAATATTAAGTATAATTCACCTTCTTAATGGTTGTGAGGGTGACTTTAATATAACAAGAAGAGTCTTATATATATTCCCCATTTTCCCTTTGATTATTTGTGGATTTGTTACATGGGACATAAAGACTGAACAGAATGTAGGGCTCTAGAAATTGCAGCCATTTCCTTGAGCTGAGAAGATAAAACTTAGTGTGGGATTATCAGGTATCCAGGATTTAATGAGACAAGATTTTAGAGAATAGAGAGTAAGTGGAAGGTAAGCCTAGAGTTCTGTATGCAGTTTCCTCTCAAAGCAGTTGTATACCCCTGGGTTATACATGATTAGAATGAGATACAGAGAAACCTAGCAGAGAGCAACTTCTAAGAGGCTAAACATGTAAGTGGAGAATATACCAGTCTTATGGTACTAGAGAAACGAAAACTGGAGAAGAGGTCCTTGTAAGGGAAAGTCCTGGTAAACAGCCCAGACATTCAATTAAAATCTCCAAAAAGCCATGCTTTATGAGAAAAAGGTAAACAGAAATAGAGCAGCTTTTCTGGAATCAAAGTGAACTTCTCATTTTTAATCTGCTTTTCAAAAGAAAATTAAATGTTTCTGAGAGGAAGATAACAACCATCTAGCATCATTATATATTTTTATATGTAGTACATAACATTCAATAAAGAATTATTAGCCATGACAGAAAGCAGGACCAGATAATGCAGAAAGCAATGAAAAACACATATAATAGAAATAGCCCACAGGTAATCCAGATCTTTTAGATTATATGATAAACATGTAAAAGCTGGAGAAAATGTGGCCAATTTTTTTCAAGAAAGATCCATAATCAGATTATACAAATAATTTCTATAAATCCATATGAAAATAATCACCCAATAAATAATTTGAGTAAAGATTTGAACAAGTATGTCACAAATAGGGTATTCAAGTAGATAATTATTGTTGTTGTTGTTAGGTGCTGTCAAGTCGGTATCCAACTCATAGTGACCCTCATAGGGTTTTCAATGGCTAACTGTTTCGGGATTGCCAGGTCCTTCTCCCATTTTGCGGTGCTGGGAATTGAACTCAGGACCTCAGAGACTGCAGAGCAGTGCTCTACCAACTGAGCTAAATCCCAGCCCCCAAGTAGATAATACACACATTAAATAATGTTCAACATCACAGAAAACTTCAAATTAAGCAATAGTGAGAAACATGTCCACCAGAATGGATATTATTAAAAATTAACTGGCAGCATCTATTCTTACAAATGTACCATTCTGGTGGGGGATTTTGATAGTGGGAGAGGCTGTTTATACATGGTGCAAAGTGTATCTGGGGAATCTCTGTACCTCCTGTTTAATTTTGTTGTGAACCTAAAACTGCTCTAAAAATAGAAATCATTAAAATATACATAGAGTGTATGATGTGAGTTGAGAACCCTGTGTGAGTTATGGACTTTGTGTGGCAATGACATGTCAGTATGTGTTCATTGGTCTTAACAAATGTGCTGCTTGAGTGTGGTATTTTGATTGTGGGGGAGTGATATAGTTTGGATATGGGATGTCTCCTGAATGTCCATATGTTAAGGGCTTTTCCCCAGCCTGCAGTACTATTTGGAAGAGGTGGAGCCTTTAAGAAGTGGGACCAACGGGCGGTGTTAGGCTTACTGGGAGGTACATGGGACTCTGAACTCTTTCTCTTTTCATCCATTCTGGCCATGAGGTGAAGAGCTGGCTGGGCCACATGCTCTCTGCTATGATGTGCTCTGTCAGCACAGGCCCCAAAGCAATGGGGTAACTAACAGTGGACTGAAACCTCCAAAATGTGAGCCAAAATAAACCTTTCCCTTTTCCAAATTTGTTATTTCATACATTTTGTTACAGTCCTAGAAAGCTGACTACATAGGGAAACTATGCATTTGTTGGGGGAGGGGGTAGATGAGAACTTTGTATTTACTGTCCAGTTTTGATATAAACCTAAAACTTCTCTAAAAGATTAAGTTTGTTTTGAAAAACTTAAGTGACAATATTAATAATACCATGGTTGTCATATACCACTGGTTGGAAAGTTAAGTCTGTACTACTAGTTTGGAAAATGATTTGGCAGGATCTACTAAAACTTACCATATTGAAATGTTGTAATCCAGCAATTCAGTTTCTTGGAACATGCTCAGCAGAATAAACACACACACACACACACACACACACACACACACACACACACACACACACATTTTTGTATAGCCACATCACCCTGGCATCTGATCCTATCAGATCTCAGAAGCTAAGCAGAGTTAGGCCTGGTTAGTCTTTGGTTGGGAGACCACCTGGGAATACTGAATGCTGTACGCTTGGAAGAAGGACCTGGCAGCCCAGTCCTGAAACAATCAGCCACAGAAAGCCCTATGAATATCAGAGAAGCACTGGCATACTGCTGGGCATGGCACACTGTCAGGTAGTATTTTGTTCTGTTGTACATAGGATGGCTATAAGTTAGACCTGGCTTGATAGCATATAACAACAAAAACACCAACAACAATATATATATTATATATCATATATGTATCATATATATGATATATAAATATATATATATATATATATATATATATATATATATATATATACACACACACATATATATATTTGGTTAAGTATATATATTTTAACCAAAGGACATATACCAGAATAGTTGTAGTACTTCTATTTAAAATAGCTAATGATTGGCAACAAATAAAATGTCCTTTAGTAATAGAACAGATTAAGGAATTATGTCATAATCATATATTGGAATTCTACATAGCAGTGAGAATAATTAAATAACTAAATCTCACAAATATTAAATGAAGGAAATCAGACATCAAATAATAAGTATTTATAGGGTTCTGTGTATATAGATTTTAGAAGTAGGCAAAATTAAAATCTTCTGATACCAAATGAATGGTTATTTTTGAAGGAAAAGATGGGAATTGGGAACGGAGGCTACAATGGTGTTGATAATAGTCTATCTTCTTACCTGAGAACTGATATATTTACTTGTAGTAGTTCAACAAACTTTTCAAATAAAGAATTTCCAGTTTTCAACATGTATGTTAGACTTTTAGTTTTAAAGAATTAAGAAAAGAGAGATAAAAGCACATATTCAGTATCTTTGGTTCTTGCAAATGCTAGAATTAATGTAATACAATCAGGTACCCCATAACAATGTTTTAGTCAATTACAGTCTGCATATATAATAAAGTTATACTGCATAGTGATACTGTAGTCATCTTAGTTTCTATAAGTACATTATAAGATGTTTGCACAAAAAAGTGTAATGATGCATTTTTCAAGATATGTCCTTGTCGGCCGGGTGCGGTGGTGCATGCCTGTAATCCCAGCGGATTGGGAGGCGGAGGCGGGAGGATCGCAAGTTCGAGACCAGAGGGAGTCTGAATAACTTAGCGAGACCCTGTCTCAAAAACTAAAAAAAAAAAAAAAAAAAAAAAATGGACTGAGGGTGCAGCTCAGCAGTCTAGCACTTGCAGAGCATGCAGGCGCAAGGCCCTGGGTTCAACCCCCAGTACCACACACACACAAAAAAAATATGTCCTTGTCCTCCAGTGACATCTGACTGCAGTATGTTATTCAATATATTATTTACTATTCATCAGTTGAAGTCAGTTTACAAAGTAACTTGACTTGGAGTGCCATACTCTACTGTCTCTTTAATTTGTACCTATAATTTTTCATGCACGTTTTTGTTGATATTTTCTAGAATACAAAAATAAGATATTCACACTACTCAAATTAGTTTTGTGACGCATGCATGAACAGATAATTAATTAAGTAAGCATCATGTGGAAGCAGGAACAAGGTGCAATGTCATTTACAAGAGAAACCTGCTGGGTGAGTCTGCTCTGTCAAGTGTATGTGGGTTTACGTGTGTGAATTTTTCAAAGACTTTCTAGAGATGACTTCTGGGCTTAAATTTTCAAATGAAGAATGTAAAGGAGAAGAGTGAAGAACAATACAAGAAGGAGCGACACAAGTGAAGATATGTAACTATGAAAATTACAGAGTAAGAGCTGAGTTTACAAACAGCTCAGCACTACTAAAGCATAAATTTCAAGGCAGCATTAGGGGGAAAAATGGATAGAATGATAGTTAGGGCCCAGACTATGGATGACCTTATAGCTACTCTGCATGGATGTTTAGGTTGTTCATTTTGTAAGTGTGTAATAACTAAGGAGATCATATTCAAACAGTGGATATATACTAATCGGGTATAGTTTAGGCTGGCTGTACAAAAGCAAAGGAAAATGCATGAAGACACACACAGATGAAGGCACACAGATGTGCATGTTCCTGAGTCTTTTTTCATGTTAATGAAGGTTTTTTTTTTCCCACTGTTATTCATGGAGGCCTGGTTTCTCCACTGTAAACCTGAAACAGTTGCTTCATCTGCAGAACAAGTCATAGGGGTGCTCATGGGCTAGTAAGAGTGCAGAGACCCACGCTTCTTGGCATCCACGGTGTGGGGAAGCAAGGCAGGGTGTGGATATATGTGTACATACTTTCCTGGGTGCTGCCAGTCAGGACTCTGGAAAGCTCCCCTAGACTAGTCCTGGACCAGCAGAGAAGATAATTTATATAGCACTATGACAACAACATGGTGCCTCTTGCCTACAGACTTAACACCGTTGTATCCAATTCCATAGGGTCTCAGAAGCTAAGCAGGATTGGGCTTGGTTAGTGCCTGAATGGGAGACTCCCTGGGAATACTGGATGCTGAGCCTTGGAAGATGGATCCCACAGCCCACTCCCAAAAAACCATCAGCCACTAAAAACCCTATGAATAGCAGAGAAGCACGGACAATAGTGCCAGGCATGGTACAGTGTCCAGGAGTGTTTCATTCTGTTGTACATATGATTGCTAGAGCTAGACCCAAATCAACAGCACCAAACAACAAAAATGGTGCCCCTTGATTCCTAAGAGTTATTGTATAGTCTGGAGCAGATTGTAAAATATTAAGATTTTTTTTTAGGAAAATCAATGTTTTTCTAATTTTACAAAAAAAAAAAAAAAAAAAATCCCTCTATGGCCAGTGGCAGGACTTGCCAATAATTTGGAATGGTAGCTTTTACGTGTTGTGAAAAATTTGGTTGCTATTTAGAGAATTATTTTGACAGAAGAGGTGAAAACCAAATTGCAGTGGGTAGAAACTGAGGGCAAATAAGGGATAAGAGAAGATGATCTTCTGAAGTTCTTTTAAAATAATGAGGGTGACCAGGATCCTTGGGGTTGTGATCCTTTTTTTTGAGCTGCATTTGTATTGATTGGGTGTAGATTAGAAGTAACTGAAAAGCCAGATGTGAGAGGGGAAATTCTTGATTTAGGAAAACCAGGAGATAATTGAAGAAACATTATCGAGGCAGACAGAAGGCCTGGGATGATGATGACAGCAATGGCGATAGTGGTGATGACTGTTAAAGCTGTGTCACCTCTCTTACAAAACTTATCAGTAACCAAGCTCATAAAGAAAGTATCATTCCCAATTTAAAGATGAGAAAATGAGAGATGTTAAACACCTTGTCCAATGCCACATAACTAAGTATCGAACTTCAGACTGAAACCCAAATCTCCTTGATGTGAATGCTTTTGCCTTAATCATTAATATACACTGCCTGCTATGAATCAAACATGGCTGAGGATGGGGTAGAGATTACTTGAGAAAGTAATCCCTGAGAAAGCAAGGAAAGGATCTCATTTTTTCTAGCTTCTTTTCTCCTACTTAGGATGTAAGTATATATTCTGAACAATCATACTAAACTCTTGGTGGTGATGTCTTTTTTGGCATTTGAGACGTTTTAGTTTTCTTGTTCAAAATTTGGTTATTTGCCTTTAAATGCCAAGGTAATCCATATATAATTTTAATTATCACATCCATATACTGTATATTACAAATTGGGACAATTTAAAGAGCAATACAGGATATTGTTAATACAAAATAAACCCAAAGACATAACTAAGACTGTAACAAGCACACTTTGCTTGAGTTGTAACACTAATGGGTGTTACCTATAATTGGTGTGATAGATTGAATTGGTATGATGTTACTTAGTTCAAAACTTCAAAATATAGTTTCTCTAGGAGAAATTAACATTATCCTAAAATCTGTCTCAGTAGCATCCATGTTTTACATAATTAATCTTTCTTAATGACTCCAAAAGACATTCATAGAATCATGTGGAGTATCAGATGGAACCTGTAGCAGAAATCATGTTGGCTTTTCTTTATTTCCTTAACTCATTAAACCTTATTTGAAAGGCTCTACTTTACCTAATCTTGGAAGTTACCTGTATAAACCAACTCTGGCCCTTTAAAATAGCTTTAAGGAAATGAATACATGACAGATTTTCTGAAAGAATTTTGATTTGTAATTGTGTGGTTTGAATATTTTTAAAAAAAAACAGCCATTAAGTATTAGTATCCCTTTGTGCAGAGTTAATAAAAATGCTATCATTTTTTTAAGTACTTTAAACCAAATTCAATCAAGTCAGCAAAGTACTTTAGTAAATTTTCATCTGGTGCTTTGTTCCAGTATTGAAGTAATTTGCTTAATGTTATGTTTCAAAATGGTTATATTAAAAAATCAGTACGTTTTTCAAATTTTTGATGTGTTTCCTAAAAAAAAAAAATCCTAGCCAAAGCTTGTAAAATTTGTGTGACTACCCAATAGCATATGCCCACACCCATACCATTGTGGTGTCTGATCCTACCAGATCTTAGAAGCTAAGCAGGGTCAGGCCTGGTTAGTACTTGGATGGGAGACTGCCTGGGGACACCAGGTGGTATAGGCTTGGGAAAAAGACCCAGCAACCCACTCACAAAAAACAATCAGCCATTGAAAACTCTATGAATAGAAGAGAAGCACTAACAATACTGTTTTGCCTATTGTACCTAGGGTTGCTATGAGTCGGACACAACTGGATGGCACCTAACAACAGCAACTGAATAGCATTCTAATAAAACTTGGTTTGTCAAATTAAATGTTCATGCTTATGATGGGATTTATTAAAATTCCTTGTCCTTCCTTTCAGTTTTCAACTTCTGGATTGCAACATATCTGTAAGATATACTAGAATATGTATCATTGTTCCTCGTTGTTAGGTGCCGTCCAGTTGCATCTGACTCATAGCGACCCTCACAGGGTTTTCAATGGCTGATTGTTTTGGGATTGCCTTTGGAGTGGATTGCCAAGTCCATCTCTCATTTTTACAGAGCTCATTTTTGCAGAATCCAACCCAGGACATCAGAAACTACACAGCGGCACTCTACCAACTAAACTAAGCCCGTTTTAATCTTTGGTAGTTTTAAGTTTCCTTTGTTCTGTAATTTTAGTGATTGTTAAAGAGGTGCAATAATGCCCTCTTTTTGTACATGCAGGTACATTGTCCACATTGAAAAAAATGCTTAGCTGTCTCCAGTCCTGCTTTGTTTTCTTATCAGTACCTAGCAATTACAATAAAAAATAATGATGTGTACTTGACAGAAATGTTTACTCTACCTCAATGTAAATTTAATGAGAAAAGAGATATCATATAGCTTGCATATGTACGCTTAGTACCTAGGACAGCATCAGAACCAAAAGAAAACTTGGTAATATTTATTGAACAAATGAATAAGGTAATTATAAAGATAAAATAAAGCTATGTATATGAAGAGCCTAAAATAGCTTGGCTCTAAATAAAACTATGTATATGAAGAGCCTAAAATAGTTGGACATGAATCTTTCTGTTATTTAGTTTTAGTAGCTAGTTTTCACATTATTGAATACCACAACATAAGAAATAAAAATTACCAGTTGAAATTTAGAATGTTTTATTTGCTTGGCATCAAAAATCTATAATTTCAAATACCAAGTATTTTATCAAAGGATATAAGGATTCATGTAGTCACTAGTTTTCAGAATTGTTATTAGGTGCCATTGATTAGAGTCTGACTAATAGGGACCCTATATATGACAGAACAAAACACTCTCCAATCCTGTGCCAGGTACATGATCTTTTGATGTTTAAGCCCATTGTTGCAGACACTGTGTCAATCCATCTAGTTGAGGGTTTTCCTTTTTTTTCATTGACCTGCTGCTCTCCTAAACATGTCCTCCAAGGATTGGTCCCTCCCGACAACATGTCCAAAATATGTAAGATGCAGTCTAGTCATCCTAGCTTCCAAGAAGCACTCTGGTTGCTCTTCTAAAACAGATCTGTTAATTCTTTTGGAAGTCCATGGTATATTCAATAATCATCTCTAGTGTCAGGATTCAAAGTATCAATTCTTCTTCTTTCTCCTTTATTCACTCTTCAGCTTTCAAAACCATGTGATATGACTGAAAATACCATGGCATGAATCAGGTGCACTTTCACCTTCAATGTGACATATTTTCAACACATTAAGGAGGTCTTTTGCAACAACTTTTCCCAATGCAATGCATCTTTTGATTTCTTGACTGCCTCTTCCATGGATATTGATTGTAGAACCAAGCTAAATATTGGACAACCTCAATATTTTCTCCATTTATCATGAAGTTGCTTATTGACCCAGTTTAAGGATTTTTATTTTGTTGATATTAAGATGCAGTTCATACTGAAGGCTGTGTAATTTGTTCTTCATCAGTAAATGTTTCAAATCTTTTTCAGTTTTAGATAACACATGTAATTGAAAACCAACAGAGAGGCTCACTTGTGTGGTGATTTTTTCATAGATATCACTGAGTGTTGAGATATGCAGTTGAAAAGACAGGGAATCTGCTACCAAGAAGAATAGAGTCTAGTTGATGAGATGAGCACATAAACCAAACATTACAGTGTGATGTGAGAAATACCATAGTGAAATACCATAGTGAAAAATACCATAGTGTAATACCATAGTGAAAAAATCTAAATGTTCAGGAACCTTGAGAAAGGTTAATATATAAAAGACGAAGACTCACTTGTGCATTAAAGAGATGCTAACCAGTAAGAAGGGCTGGGATTTAGCTCAGTTGGTCGAGCACTTCTCTGCAGTCTCTGAGGTCCCAGGTTTGACTCCCAGCACCACAAAAATGGGAGAAGGACATGGTAATCCACTCCCAAGGCAATCCTGAGAAGCAATCAGCCCTTGAAAACCCTATGAGGGTCACTATGAGTTGGATACGACTCAGTGGCACCTAACAACAACAACAACAACCAGTCAGACAAAGGAAAACTGGGGAGAAAGGTAAATAGGTAAACTATTTACCTATTTATAGCTAAAAGTTATAGAGACATGTAGTCCCATGGTGTGCTTGGTAAATCAAGTCATTGTAACAAGGCTGAGGACACCATGAACAGGAGGAACAATGGAAGATATGTCTGATGATGCAGACAGAGATCCTGTCTGGATTGTTGGCCCACAGTGGCTAGTCATTACTTTGTCCTCTTTCTTCTCACATTTGAGATATTCAATTAGAGAGGTATATTTTCAACAAAGCGATTTTTGAATGGAACCAAATTAAGTTCTTAAGGGAAGCAGTTAATCCCTTGAATGTAGGATTTCATTTCACCTTATTTTTCCAATGCTTTAAATACTTATGATATCACCACTTGTTTTGTGCTTAAAATTTATTTTTTCAAAAAGGATTATTTGTGTCAAGTGCTTTTAGAGAGAATTTATACAAGTACAATTGCTTTCAACATATGTGGGTTGATGTTTATTATGGACAAGTAACTATGGAAAATATTATTTCTTCTGAATTTGCATACTTATTCCCTTATTTTTCACACTTAATATAAATATGTGGTATATTACAAATGATAGATTTTTCCTAAAATCCCCACTGATATTTAATTATATAATCCAAATTCAATGTTTGTTATATAAGACAGTTAGAAAGAATAATGTCACATGTTTTTACAACTTAACTTTCAATCTTTTACATTTACCACCAGGATCATTCTTTATTTCTGTGGTAAGTGCTTTCTTTAATTGGCTTTAATTTGTGCTTCAGTTTCCTTTTTTGGGCAAATTTCTTATCTTTTTCTTCAGTTTACTTCATGCCAAGGATTTATGATTCCTTAATGGTTTTTGAATGCTAAATTATACAAATCTTAATAAAAGTGGGAGTCCAAAATTAAAAGTCAACAGCCTATGCAATGTGATGCATATTGTGTTTGTATAGAATCATGATCAAGAACAGAATTAATGAATTATTTCTTAATTCAGATCTCTGATTTAATTTGCTAATTGTGAGTATGTAGTCATTATATCAGGATGATGAGTAAGTCAACATTTCTCAAGGGCTTATTAGGTTACAACTGAACAGCTGAATAGTGAATATCCAATTACATGACTCCCGAGAATTAGTCAAAACTTTTCATCAATGAGCTGTGAGAGGAAAATGGAGAGAGACATGGAAGCATCATTTCTTTGAAGAGCATAAAAGATTCCTCTTGAGAAAACTGGCAACCCAGCTGTGTGCATGTTTTTATCACTATCATGACTTTGAAAGACAAATTTTGGAAGTTCACTGCCACTTTGGGTTTGATTAGAAAATGAGAGACTAGTCAACGAAAATGACATCAATGTCAAGAGATGGAAAACTGAAAGGTGGTGTGTATGTATGAGACTGTGGTAAAAAAATCAAAGGAGGCCGTCTTCCTAGAAACTTAGGGGTTTTCAGTTTGCCAAACAATTTGAGTCACTCTTGACTGAAAGTAATGTTTAACAGGATAGCAATAGGTGATCTTATAGGATTTTGATATTTTAAAGATGGGAATTTCTACCTAACAACAACAACAAATTACTAGGACCCTGAGTCTTATTTTTTCCTCATATTGTTCACAGAAAGAGTTTTAGGATCTGTGATTGGCTTCTATGATTTTACAAGCTGTTTCCTTCCTAATATGTTCATCTTAATGTCACAAATACTTTACTTCCTGTGTCTCTAAACCTCTACCACTTCAAAAGATTTTTCTCCTAAGCACCCAACTTTAGAAATAGTCATGTTCAATAAATTTTCCCCTAAATATTTCTCTTCATACCTCCAATATCCTTTCTTTCAGGTAATTTATATTTTTACCTAATATCATCTTTTGTTAAATGCTACTAGTGGTGGAAGTGACAGTGGAAAGATCCAAAAAACTACAAACTGGGGGACTAATGAGATTCTCCAATCACTTTTGAATTCCCTTTGAGTCTAACCTTTTTGTGAAAAATAAAAATACACCACTCATTCTCACTAGTGGACTATGGTTTAGAGTCATGTATGATGCAGAGAAATTGAGGTTTTTTTTTTTTTTAATTTTAGAATTAGAGTCCCTCAAAGTCTACCATTAAGAGCTCAGTTTTAGTACATAGGTGGAAAGGGTGAATAAGAATCTGTATTTGTCCTTGATGAGTTCATAGTTTTCATGGGAAACAGACAGGCACTACAATAGTATAATAAAGAGACATGATGTGTGGCCAGAGTGACAACAGCTATCTTTTTCTCAGACAAGAAATGGTTCCCGGAAAAGGTTATTGGTACATGAGGGAAGAGAATGAGATGGAGCTTTACAGGAAGAAACAGCAAGGTAGAAACAGCTCCTCAGGCTGTGCAAAGCCATGGAGTTGACACAACTCTTAGTCTGTTCAGAGAACATAAAAAGTTACTTGCACAGCTATTGTTCCAAATACAATGGTTAAAAAAACAGTCAAAGAATTTTCTTGTGACCTAAAGTGTCAGTGCTCACAAAATTTAGTAAATTACATGTTAGAAAACTTGGGTCTTTATTATTTGTGAAGTTCAGAATGACCTAGTAAAAAGAAATTAAAATATTTGTTTACAAATGCAATTGATTTTCAAGATAGAACATACACATGTCATGTATATACTAATAAGTAAAGTGAGATAAGTTAATGAGAAAATAGCAATTTGAAATAGACCTCCTTTACATAATAATGAATTCAAACTCTAAAAGCACTTTAATATTTGATAATTAACTACTGGGTAAAAAAATGAAGGCAAGTAAAAGGACTTTTAATGTCCTTAATGATTTTAAAAACCACTTTAATCATTTTGAAAACATCAATAATTTTAAAGTGATTCTGCTTCCCCTAGCATTAGATCCTAAAATATTCAGAACTGTGTATACTTAGTGATATATCTATCCCCGTTTATACCATGGTTCTCTCAAATCCAAACTAGTGTAATCCTAAAGATTTTGCCACATTTTATTCTTATTCATTTTAGAAAGCACAAAGACAAATGTGCTCTGAAAAGCCTTACAATTTAAAGATATTAAGCCCAAGGCAAAACTTGAAATAGATCAAGAGGAGGGGGAAGTGTAGAAGTTATTTTCTCTTCTCTGTAATCCATGGATAATCCATCCATTCTCTTTTGGGTTTATCGCCACTGAACATAAGATAGAAGATGGAAGACAGGGAATAAGGAGGAAGGATATTGTGAGGCAGACAGTTTATTTTTGATATGCTGGTCTTTTGTTTTTTAATATTATCCTTCTCGAATCTTCTGGTATCCTCTCACACACTCCTGAATCAAATGGAGGGAATTACATTTTCTCACAGCTATCCTTAAACTGAAGAGAGGGGAGTAGCAGCCATGAAGTTCAGAGTGGCAGTAGACAGTGGGCAGAACATGCTGTGTGGCCTTCTTACCTTTTTTCAATCAAATATATAAACAGCTATCACCTTATATCAAGTTATGATCAGTTGTAGTGTGCAGTGATTTGGTATATTTCTCTAACTAGCATTGAAAAACTTGAGTGTTTTCAAAGTTTAGGCATAGTCTATAGAAGAGTAAAGCTGGATAATAATAAGACAGTGTCAATTGTCTATGGATACACACCTGCTTAAAGAAATTCCAAATATTTTTTGAAATACTCATTTCCATACTAAATTCTGCCATTGATCTTCATTTTGTGATTCCCACTCAAGGAAATCATACATCTTCCCTGTAATTCATCCCTTGGGAGAAGCCCATTCCAGGGAGGGACATTGGTTTTGTGATGGCTGAGTTTCCAGGGCTTGATCTCTTTCTCAGGCTCCCTTCTATCTTCCTATATGCTCCCAGGGAACCTGGATTAAGTTGCCGCCATCTCATTTTAGTATTCACTTATTTATTTCTACATTTATCTGTGTATGTACGTAGTTACTAGGAGAAGGACCCAGCAACCCACTCCCAAAAATCAATCCACCGTTGAAAACCCTGTGAATAGCAAAGAAGCAATGGTAATAGTGTTTCGCCTGTTGTACATAGAGTCGCTATGAGTCAGATACCAACTCAAAGGCACCTAACAACAACAACAACAACAACAACAACAACAACAACAACACATAGTTATTAGCATGTTTGTTTGGGCCCACATTGATTGTGGAACTGAATCCAGTTTAAGCCTCAAGGAAGAGAGCTTGAAAGTAATAGAGATGAAAACCTGGAATATGAATGGTTATGTTGTTTTAGAGGGCATAGTTCAAATTTCACTATGTTGTCATATTTTATTCTTATAGCAACTCTTGGAAGCAAGTCAGGTGGGAACTATCATATTTATATTATACATAAAGAAATACAGTAAATATTTCTAAAGTTTCCTAAAATGTCAGTGCACCACCACGCCCAGCTGTAAATTCCAGTGGCTGGGGAGGCAGAGGCAGGAGGATCGCAAATTCAAGACCAGGGCCAGTCTGTGCAATTTAGCGAGACCCTATCTCAAAAAAGTAAAAAAAAAAAAAAAAA
>VMDO01024740.1:0-19471 GCA_007922755.1 Pedetes capensis | reverse complement strand
CACAGCTGCAGGCAATACCGATTGTAGCACATGGTAAATGTTCTACATCTAGTTACACGACAGTAGTCTTATGGCTGAGTATGAATGGTTGATGCTCTGGAACCATAGGTGACATCTTGCCAATGCTGATTCACCAGGACCTAGGCTTCTGTCAATGAGACCGAAGTAATAAGTCATAGATAATAGCAATGTAAGAAGCATGTGTGCGTGTGTGTGTGTGTGTGTGTGTGAGAGAGAGAGAGAGAGAGAGAGAGAGAGAAGGAGAAAGGTGGGGAAGAGGGAGGGAAGGAAATGAAGGAGAGGGAAAAAGAGCAGAGGAGGAGGAAACCCTATGAAATTCTGATGAAGTCAGATAGGCAATAAGTATTTATGTCTTCAACCAACTAAAAGCACTAAACTTTTTTTTTTTTTTTTAGTCTTATTTATCAAGGTCAGAAGGAACCACATATAAACAGCAAAATAGAAACGCTCATCTTGAACCTGCCAAACACTTAAGTCTTACGATGAGAAATTTATTGAAGAAGCTGTGTGGCTTGTGGCACAATGAAAAACATTTAAAAGTTAGGTACTTCTAACCAAGCGGCGTAAGAAACTTTATCAACGCTCTTCAAACCTCAGCCAAATTGTATTCATTCACGCTGATGGTTTACAACAGATTATTTGTAGCAAAATGAGACATCACGTTCACCTAGATCATTTCTTTAATTTCGCCATGCCTCATACCTCATTGCGATGGCATTTGTGTGAAATAATATTAGCAAAGGGACTCCTGTTAAAATGCCTGTGCTGTAAGCCCTAAGCCTGAGTGTTAATAAGGCAGAGTATGTAAGAATGTTCAGGTAAAGCCACGATCTCATCTGTAAGTCTCCATGTACTCTTTTTTTGTTTGCTTGTTTGTTTTTGCGGTACTGGGGGCTGAACCCAGGGCCTTGTGTTTGCATGCTCTGCAAGTGCTGGACCACTGAACTGCACCCCCAGCCCATATTTTTCACTTTTTGAGACAGGGTCTCACCAAATTATGCAGACTGCCTCTGGTCTCGAACTTGCGGTCCTCCTGCCTCTGCCTCCCAAGCCACTGGGATGGCAGGCGTGTGCCATTGCACCCGGCTTTCCATGTGCTCTTTTTATGTCAGAGACATACGAAATTTAATTATACAAAGTCTGACAAACCTTGAAGACGCAAAGAAGAAAAAAACAATGAGCTGTGCAAAGATGCTAGAGGATTCAGAGACTAAGTTACGAAGCTACTAACTGTCTGACCTGGCCTGCAGCTGTACCACTGTGGCATCCGATCCCGTCAGATCTCGGAAGCTAAGCAGGGTCGGGCCTGGTTAGTCCTTGGATGGGAGACCACCTGGGAGCACCAGGTGCTGTAGGCTTGGGAGATGGACCTGGCAACTGGCTCCAAAAAAAACAGCCATTGAAAACTGATTGAACCCAGGGTCTCAGACAGTGCAGAGCAACACTCTACCAACTGGGCTAAACCCCAGCGCCTTGATAAACAGAGGCTGCCTGCTGTTTTCCATTTATTTTTATGAATGCTTAAATTGAATTACATCTTGTACAGAAAAGAGAGTACTGTCTATGGTATATCTTAATGGTATAGCTTAATGAATACTTATGGCTGACCCCGTCTGTGGTAAATCAGACAGCAATAATATCGGCACCAGAGCAGCCCCAGTATTGAAACCTCAAGTCTTGACTCTTCACAGCATAGACTGGCTGTGCTGTTCTTTCAGGGAATACACGTGGGGTCAAGCACCCGCCTCTTTTGTCCTGGCCACATTGGAGGATGAGGGAGGGCGAGTGGATCAGTGGCGTGGTCTTTCTAATGGTGGCCCCTCCACCCCAAACCATCTGACCCCCAGTCGGTTGCTAAGATAGCATCGGTTGTTAAGTTCTTACCCTCCAGAAAGCCACTGAAGATTGGGACAGTAGGAGCCGGGCGCGGTGGCACACGCCTGTAATCCCAGCGGCTTGGGAGGCAGAGGCGGGAGGATCACAAGTTCGAGACCAGAGGCAGTCTGCGTAACTTAGCGAGACCCTGTCTCAAAAAGTAAAAAAATGGGCTGGGGTGCAGCTCAGTGGTCCAGCACTTGCAAAGTATGCAGGTGTGAGGCCCTGGGTTCAACTCCCAGTACCGAAAAAAAAAAAAAGATTGGTAAAGTGACGCATCTACATTTTCTCCAGGTCCGTACTGGGAAATAATCATAGAAATTTCCAGCTGTGTGGTTGGAACTCAGCACACTGAGTTTAGTTCAGTCACTGCCCTGTGCCTACTGGCAAAGGATCCACGCCCCCCATTCCAAATACCCAGGGATGGAAGTCTGCGTGGGCTTACAGTTTACAATGCTTCAGATGAATAGTTAATGAGGAAGTCTGTCAGAAACAAACACTTTAACAGGCAGGATGTAGTGCCCAAGACTTTTAGTCAGCTGTGTGCGTATATGCATACATCCATCTAGACGCGTATGTATGCATCCGATACATATTTGTATACGCAGGAGCAGGAATACACCCCGAAGTGTGACGAAGAGTTATCTCCTAGAGATGAAAAGCTAGTATTTTCTTTTTCTTGAGGAAGTCTTTTCATTTTTAAACCTCTCCACAGTTTGGGTATCAGAAATCATATTTTGAGGGGAGAGGTGGGTGGTTTTTTCTAGTCACAATGTATGGGATAAAAATGGTGTAATGAAAGTACAATTTAGGACTCTGATGGCACTTAGCTGTTAATACTTTCTAATTTTCTTTGTTTGAATCACGGTTATCCCCTTACTCATTTCCTTTAGGCAGTGTCGGATCTGGAATTGTGCATATTTCTAGTACTCTCTGCTACCATCAAAGTGTTATACATATTTCATGATTTATCTAAAGTCCCATGCTCTTTTGATATATAAACTCTCACATATAATTTTCCTACACTTTTTAAATTTGCGTAATAGATCTTGTCTTGCAATATTAACTTATTTTTAAAAAGTAAATCTTGACTCAACACAAGAACTTAAGGGCCCTGAGTATAGTCATTATATCCTTACTTACATTTATAATCTCTGTGATAGCTACGACCCAGGACACAGTGGGCAGCTCACAAACTTACTGTATTGAGTTGAAATAAATTAAACTGAGAAACGTTGAGAATCAGTAAATTACTATTTTAGAGTAAATAACAAATACCGATGCATAATTCAGATGTAATTAACATGCTAAACTTGGTAAATAGCTTTAATGAGGTAGGCTGTTCCTGTGGCTTCTGACAGATTTTCATTTAATCACCCAATATGTAGCAAAAAAAAAAAATTCTTAACTACTTGTATTAATTTTCTGGGGCTGCCGTTACATAGTATCACAAGCGATGTTGCAGAAACTTGCTGCCCCACGGTTCTGGAGGCTGAGAAGTCCCCGCCATGGCCTGGCACAGTGGTCTCTTCTGGGGGTTGTAAGGGAGAAGGGAGAAGGTTGTAAGGGAGAAAGCACGTCTGCCTCACTCCTGGTGTCTGGCATGAGGTTCATGGGGCTGTAGCTGTGTCTCCCCAATCACACCCTCTACACATGGTGTCCTCTGTGACCCAAATTTTCCCTTTCTGTAAGGACACCAGTCATGGCGGGTTGCGATCTGCCCTCATGATCTTATCCTTTTTTTTTTTTTTTTGCAGTACTAGGGGGGCTTTCATGCTATGCAAGTGATGGACCACTGAGCTGCACCCCAAGCCCATTTATTTATTTATTTATTTATTTATTTACTTTTTGAGACAGGGTCTCGCTAAGTTATGCAGACTGCCTCTGGTCTCGAACTTGCGATCCTCCTGCCTCTGCCTCTGGAGCCGCTGGGATGACAGGTGTGCACCACTGCGCCCGGCTATGAGCTTATCTTAACCGCAACTGCAAAGACCCTATTTCCAGCTAAGGCCGCATTCCTAGGTTCTGGGGCTGAGGCTTTGACACAGGCATTTGTGGGGGAGGAGGACTCACTCTGTGGCTCAATCTGGCCATGTATTTGGTGCTGTGATTAAGAATATTCTAAAAATCCCCTTGTTGTTGTTGTTGTTGTTAGGTACCCTAGAGTCGGTATCCGACTCCTAGCAACCCTCTGTACAACAGGGGAAACACTATTGTCAGTGCTTCTCTGATGTTTATAGGGTTTTCAATGGCAGATTGATTTTTGGGAGGGGGTTGCCAGGTCCTTCTCCCAAGCCTAAAGCTTCTGGTGTTCCCAGGTGGTCTCCCATCCAGGTAGTAAACAGGCCCGACCCTGCTTAGCTTCGGAGATCTGACGGGATCAATGACACAGGGCTACAGCTGCAGGCAAAAATCCCCTAGGATACCTAAAAATATGAGAGGAGGTAAGACATCCCTTTTAAAATCCATTGGAAAATGTGATTCTATGGTGTTGAATGGAAGGAATATAAAAGAGACGGTCACTGGCGTCTGAGACAGGCTCATTCTCTCCGTGAATATCGTCATCACCTACAAGGCAGACGATACTTTTCTAAGCCTGAGGGTCCAAAGGCGGGCAGAAGACTCAAAGGCTCTTTTCTGATGGAGCTTTGATGTCAGGGAGACATGGCTTGAGAAGGCCCCCCCTCCACGTGTTTCCCACTATCAGGCAGAGATCAAGGAACTAGGATTAGCTCCCTCTGCTTCATTCGTCCTTGCATCCTTCCAGATTATTCCTTTTCTGCCTGCCTTTGACACTCGCCTCTCCTGTAAGACCTGTGTGGTTCAGGTAGCGGATGTTGTCCCCTCAGTTTTACTCGCCTTTATTGGCATCCTACCCTCGTTGAGGGCTGGGATTTAGCTCAGTTGGTAGAGCGCCGCTCTGCAGTCTCTGAGGTCCCGAGTTCGATTCTCAGCACCGCAAAAATGGGAGAAGGATGTGGCAATCCACTCCTGAGGCAATCCAGAAACAGTCAGCCTTTAAAACCCCTATGAGGGTCTCTATGAGTCAGACACGACTCGACGGCACCTAACAACAACAACAACCCTTGTTGAAGGGTTGAGGGTTTAGCCTAGTTGGTAGAGCACTGCTCCACACTCTCTGGAGACCCAGGTTCTATCCCCAGCACCAGAAAAACAGGAGAAGGTCGTGGCAATCCACTCTTGAAGCAATCTCAAAGACAAGCAGCCATTGAGAACGCTGTGAGGGGCTCTATGAGTCAGATCCGCCTCAATGGACCCAAGGATGACAGGGACCCCTTGTGGCATGATTCAGTAAAGACTTGAGCACCCAGATTGCCCCCATCTTCTCTATTCCAGGTCTGACATCCTGCGTGGTTTCAAATTTCATCTGATTCATCCACTGGATGACTCAGACTCTGAGATCCTGTGCACACTCATTTGTAGGCAGCTCAGCTGTCCTTTAAAGTTACTTGCTGTCATTTTAGTGTAGAGGACCTTTGCATCATCTGAAAGGGCTCCATGTCTAACACATTCTGTCCAAATAGCTTACTACCCCCCAACAATCACTCAATTGTTACAGCACTTTCACTTATTTACTTGTGCTAAAAATATTTGTTGGGAGGAGGACCCAACAGCCCACTCTCAAAAAAAAACAAAAAAAAAAAAAACAAAAAAACAGCTGTTGAAAACACTGTGAATAATAGGGAAGCACTGACAATAATATTTCACCTGTTGTACATTGGGCTGCTATGAGTCAGACATTGACTTGATGGCACCTAACAACAACAACAAAAATATCTGTATTTTCCTTTGCAACTCTGTAGGTCTAGCTCTCAGATCTTTTCTTCCCTTCTCTCTTAAGCTAGCTCCATGGCATAGAACTTGAAAAGTTTTTGTTGGAGTTGTCCCAGTTCTTTTGTGCCATCATCATTACAACGTACTGTATATCTTACTAGATGATGTTACTGAACGTCTCAAACTGAAGTCCTTGGGTGGGGGTTCTTCTGCTTGCTGTCGTGGAACCTATTACCATTCCTGCGTCAGTACTGGCGCTTCTCCTTCTTCCTTAGGAAACAAAGAAGTGTCCATTTCCCTGCAGACAGCCAACCCCCTTGCAATTCCAACCTCTACCTTGGCAAAGACTTCTCTGTGACTTTGCCTTGCCTACCCTGTGTCTTCACCTTGCCTCTTGCGCCAGCTCTTTCCTTTATCCTTTTTATAGCCTCAAATCTCTTATGTGTAGTTGGGTGTTGGGTAAACATGAGAAAAATACATCGTTTCTGAATCTCACACTCCACTTACGCTCCCAACCTTGTTTTTTTAATTCCTCAGTCTCATTCATTCACGTTTTTTGTTTTCTTATAAGAGCATCAGTTCTCTAGTGTGACTGTAACACATTATCCAAAACTGGGTGCCTTTATACAGCAGGAATTTATTGTCTGAAAGTACCGGAGGCAGAGGGTTGAAATAAAGTCTTGGTGTGGCAGTCCTCCCTCTGAAAACCGTTGGAGAGGATCTTCCCCTGGCTCCTCGTGGTTCTGGCAGTCATCGGCAATCCACAGCCGTTCTTGGCTTACACGTTCACCCCTCTGATCTCTGCTTCCATCGGTACACAGTGCTCTCCCTATGTCCAGGTTTCTCTCTTCCTGTAAGAACTGCAGTCATATTAGACTTAAGGTCCATGCTAATTGAGTGTGACTTCAAATCTAGCAAAAACCTCAAAGACCCTATTTCCAAATAAGGTCACAACCACATGTACTTAGGATCCAGTATGTTTTTGAGGGGAGCAAAATGCTACCTGCGACGCCTCCCTTTGGCTCTACAACAGCGTCACCATTCAGTTGAATCTCAGCTAAGTTCTCGCTGACCTCAGTTCAGGAACATGGTGGAAGCCGTAGAAGCCCTGCTCCCTCCTTGGATCTGGGAGCGTCGTGCTCTCGGTATCTGTGACATCCTGTCCTTCCGAGATCCCTGATATTCCTCAGGCTCTCCTGGGGTCTTTCCTTTCTATTTGGCTTCCACCTGCAGATGTTGGTTTCATGCACTGCCCTCCTTGGAACACACCAGGCAGCCTCCCTACCTTGAGACACTGGTCCTCACCTGTGGCTCATTTTCACCCCTAAGCCAGGAAGACTTTTCTACCTCCGACTCTAGGGATTTTTGCTCCAGTTCGCTAGAGGTGAAGGTATGTTATCTGCCGCATGCTATCAATTTGTTCTCACTCCTGAGTTTCTCATGTTAGGACACAGTAACATCATTCATTCTTTTTGCCTGTAACAAAAAACCCGGATGTAATCTTGAATGGCTTCTCTTTCATCCTTCACATCCAGTCTGAAAATAAAACCCAAACGCTCTTTGTTGGCCTGTGACACTTACAGTGACATTTACCATCTGGCTCTTACCTGTTGTGCTGCCTTATGTCATTTCCCCCCTCCCATTTGCTTCTGCAATGCTACATTGGCTTTGTGTTTCTGGATTTATCTGTTTGTCTATTTATTGTTTTATGTGTATGTGAAATGCAAGTTCTTATTTCCAGGAATTTGACTTTCATATTTTTTTTCTGATCAGAATTCACTTACATGGTTCTTTATAGCCTGCAGCCATAGCCCTGTGGCATCCAATCCTGTTCAGATCTGGGAAGCTAAGCAGGGTCGGGCCTGGTTAGTCCTTGGATGGGAGACCACCTGGGAACACCAGGTGCTGTAGGCTTGGGAGAAAGACCTGACAACCTACTCCCAAAGGTCATTCAGCCATTGAAAGTCCTATAAACAGCAGAGAAGCACCGATAATAGTGTTTTGCCTGTTGTATATAGGGTCACCATGAGTGGGATACCAACTCGATGGTACCTAACAACAACAAATTCTTTACAAGGCTGACCTAATGTCTTGCTTGGTCTTATAAAATCTCTGTGTTAGTTAGGATAACTCCAGATGATGTAAATGTGTGCAACAGCAAAAACATTAGTCTCTTTCTTCCTCCCTTCCTTCCTTCCCCCCTTCCATCCACCCTTTTTCCTTCTTCTGGTGCTGGGGAGCAAATGCATGGCCTTGCCCATGCTGGGCAAGTGTTGTGCCCCCAGCCCTTCCACACACTAGTTTCTGATTGGAGAAACTCATGGGCATTGATTTCTTGTTCATTTAGCAGTGCTGGGCCCAGGCAGGATTTGATCCGTAGACTCTTCTTCCTCTACACAGTCATCCGAGGACACAGGCACAGGCGGTTTCTGCCATGTTTAACTCGTAACTTTCAGTGTTTCTCTGGAATCACCTTTGTGGCTCCACTAGGCGTGGAAAGAGAAGGAGAGATCATTGCTGGAGATGTTCATGGACCAGGCCGGGGAGTTCGTCATTCCTGCCCACAGCCAGTGCTTGTAACTCAGTGTTGTGGCCACACTAACTGTACGAGAGATTCGGTCGTTCACCTAAAGCAACAGCTCCGTGCTGGCCCATGGTTCTGTCAGAAGACTAGATGGGCTTAGTTCAATTCTTAATTCAGGTCCCGCAGAGACATGGTGAAGGTTTTGGACCTTTTGGTCTCCGTTTGCAGGCTCTGGGAAAGAATTCATCTCCAGGCTCATTTCAGTTGCTGGAAGAACCTCAGTTCTTGCCATGGAAAGCCTAACACCCCTGTTTCCCTGCTGGCTGTCAGCCAGGGGCTCCGGTTAAATTCTAGAGGCCCCCTCCAGGTTCTTTGCCAGGGCCCCTCATCTCAGGGAGAGAGAACCACCACCGCATTGAATCTCTCTCTTGGTTCAAAGCTTTCTCACTTCTACCACCAGCTGGAGAAAACTATAGTCACCCACTACACACACAGCCCATGGGTTCCCTCCTCATGGTTTTAGTTGCTCAGTTCCCCGTGGTCTGAAAATACAAATGAAAACTTTCATAAGTAAGTCATTTGTAAGTTTTAAATAACATGTATTATAGTGTTTCATTGTGATTGTCCTGTTTTAGCTATTGTTAGTCTCTGAGCATACCTAGTTTTTAAATTAAACATTATCATAGGTATCTTAACATATTTTGGACATGTAGTCAGGAGGGACCAATCCCTGGAGAAGGACATCATGTTTGGGAGAGTGGCAGGTCAGTGAAAAAAAAGGAAAACCCTCCACCAGATGGATTGACACAGAGTCTACAACAGTGGGCTTAAACATAAATAAGATTGTGTGCCTGGCATAGAATTGAGAAGTGTTTTGATCTGCTCTACATAGGGTCGCCATGAGTAGGACTCAACTTGACGGCACCAAACAACAACAACAACAATAACATGTATGCGTGGGCCAAAACAGCTTATATAGGTTTTCAAATCATAAATAAGATCATGTGCCTGGCACAGAATCAGGAAATGTTTCGATCTGCTGTACACAGGGTTGCTATGAGTCAGACTTCACTCGATGGCACCTAACAACAGCAACACTGTTGGAGGTATTAGAATGTGTTCCTTGTGGATAAGGGAGACTCTGCATAGTTGAAAGGACTCCTAATGATATCAACCCCAATAGGATCATCTCTTTTTTTCTATGTCCTATTAGATCCCCCAGGTCCCTCTACATGTAAAGTGGAGGAATTGTATAAAAGTGAGCGTGCACAAGAGTTATTCTTAGAGAGTCCCCTCGCTGTAGGATCCAGAGGCAGAATCGCTCGAGTGTGGCTCGTCCTGTCTCTGTGACCTTGCTTCTCCTGGTAGGATGCTAATGACAGTAACTGCTTCAGGGATTTGGTGTGAGAATGGAATGTGATAATGCATGTAAAAATGATTAACACAGGGTTGCAACTGTTTGTGAACACAGTAAGTGATCAACAATCACGTGCTACTAGGTGTAGAAAGAAGAAGATCCTTGACACACCACCATAAAAATTCTCAGTGCAAAAAAATAGCCCCTTCGCCCAGCGAGGTGGCACACTCCTGTCATCCCAGCAACTTGGAGGCCAAGGCGGGAGTCCCAGGTGTTTGAGGCCAGAGGCAGCCTGCATGACTTAGTGAGACCCTGTCTCAGAATCAAAGGTAAGAAAGGGGCTTGAGGGTATAGCTCAGTGGTGGGATACCCTGGGTTCAATCCCCCAGGATAGCAAAAAAAAAAAAAATCCACTTCAAGCATGTATTTAACCTACACACACAATTTAATCTAGGAAGTATTTGTTGGGCATCTGCTGTGTGCATTAGAGGTTGTTGTTGTTAGGTGCCGTCGAGTCGGTATCTGACTCATAGCGACCCTCAGAGGGTTTTCAATGGCTGAGTGCTTCGGGATTGTCTTGGGAGTGGATTGCCAGGCCCTTCTCCCATTGCATTAGAGGTTAGTACTTGCATATATTTTTAAGATAAGGTTATTCTCCCACAAATCCTTCTTATTTAACTGTTTAGATACAAATATGTAAACCCAAGTAGAGCACTGTCCTGTCTAAGGTAATATCTGTAACAGAAGTGGGAATAAAGGAAAAGAAGTTTCATTCAACCTGGAGTATAAGTGTCACAGAGGACGTGAGCTTGTGCAGGCTATAGAGAAGCAAAGAGCTGACCAATCTAGAAGTGGCACAGAGTATTTACTAAGCACAATGATAGCAGTGTGTGTTTAATGGAAATTAAATAGGATACGGTTTCCTGTGATTGGGTTACCAGGGCGAAGGATCAGCACTGAGGAGCTAAGAGTTTACCCCAATCTTCAATGGTGCTGATAGACATTGAAATGTTTGAACTTTGTTCTATGACAGTGGGGACCCATAGAAGGATTTTTGGCAATGAAAAATCATAAACTCCTCAGTGTTTTAGGAAATACATAGTTAAAACACAACATTATTCCCAAATGGTCAAGGCTGACCCCATGTATCTGTCATCTCCATTCAAAAGGCACAAGGACAAGAGGGTTAGAGCTTCCAATGCAGAAAGCTAATTGGACCAAACAATACAGATGGCAAAAGGATGAGGGAGAGGGGAGAGAAGAGCATTATGTTTATTTGTTAACAGCTCTATTGTATTACATTTCTGTGCATTAGTCAGTGTAAAACAAAATCTGCTTATTTTCAATCCTTTTAAATAGTGTTTAAATATTTCCTGGTGACACAGTCTGCGGACGTATTTACCCTTGGGGCAGATTTCCATTAACCTTGTTGTAGATACTAAGCCTAAAACTGTATAATTTTAGGGACCTCAATTATGGAGTAAAGCCTAGTGACATCATTATAAAACCACATCTGGATAAGCTTAGAGTCTTTGTCTTTCTATCCGATTTGGGAGATGCAGCAAAGCGTAGGAGAATATAACTATTAAGCGACCTAGCATCTCAGATTATTAGGCTGCCCTTTCTCTAACAATACAGGCAGAGAAGGATTAAAATCCCGTAAGCTGTAAATGATATAGAGAAATACCCAGTGCATGGATATCAAAGGTCTTAGGGGAACTCAGCTACAGTGGATATTCAAGAACAAAAAAAACAAGGCAGGGATTAAATTCAAAATATTCTTTCCTTATGCCTTTTGTCAATATTTTTCACTATTTTGATAGATCCAGGATGAATCCTTTGGTTATCCAAAGGGTAAAATTCCCTTGATATTTCTATAAATTCCTTTCACAATAATATTTCTATATCACAGATACTACAAAAGTTAATGCCCAGGAAAGCTTAGGTTATTGCTCTTACTCAGGTCAATGATGAAATTGAAAAGGAAGCATTTTTAGTTCCTCAACTACTTTGTAGCTGTCTTAAACTGGAAATTTTTTTAGTACTGTGGGGTTTTGCCCAGGGCCTCGTGCATGCTAAGCAAGTGTTCTACCGCTGAGCTACACTCCCACCCCATTTTTATTTATTTATTCATTTTTTGAGACAGGGTCTTGCTAATTGGCTGGCTCTGGCCTCAAATTTGCGATCCTCCTGCCTCAGCCTTCTGAGTTGCTGTGATTATAGGAAGGCGCCATAGTAGTTGGTGGAAATCCCTTTTACAATGTATTCAATTTTGTCCACAGCAGAAGTTTGAGTGGTTCAAAAGCAGTGATTCTTATTCATTCTTTCTTTTATAAAGTAAATATATCCACTTATTTATTAGTCCTTGTTGTTAGGTGCTGTCAAGTCGTGTCCAACTCATAGCAACCCTCGCAGGGTTTTCAATGGCTGAGTGCTTCGGGCTTGCCTTGGGAGTGGATTGCCAGGTCCTTCTCCCATTTTTGTGGTGCTGGGAATTGAACTCGGGACCTCCGAGACTGCAGAGTGGTGCTTTACCAACTGAGCTAAATCCCAGCCCTGTTAGTCCTTAGCTCTCTTTTTAGTTTTAAGTGGTAGAAATCCAACTATTCCATCTTTGCCTTTCTGCAATGAGATCTACTTTTTGCTGTAACTCATGGACTTTCTCCATGGACTAGGGAATATGGCACCCAAAGCTCTGCCTTTATAACCTAATGGCAAAGCAACCACCTCAACTCCGCTATATTGAAAAAATACTGAGGAAATGCTCTGATTGGTCCATCTTGGATCACATGACCAACTT
Source organism: Pedetes capensis (assembly GCA_007922755.1). NCBI lineage: Eukaryota > Metazoa > Chordata > Mammalia > Rodentia > Pedetidae > Pedetes > Pedetes capensis. Next base: position 7,099 of record VMDO01024740.1, on the reverse strand, counting down.
TGGCACCAAGGGCGCAGAACTGCTAAAAGAACAGAAGAAAAAAAAAAAAAAAAAACAGCCCTTGAGGAAATTCCAGTGGCAAAGGGCACAGCCCAGATATGCACTTTGACAGTTTTAAAACCTGCCTCATTTGTTAACTTTGCAAGCTTTAGAATTCGGTTGCCAATAAAGCCGAGCCTTCCTTACCTGTCTATAAAACCTTTTGCGAATGTGGTTGATGATTCTGTATCCTTAGACATTGTTCCTCTTAGCTGTGTACTCTGCTATTCTTCCTACTGAGAATTTCCTTGAAATGTTGCTTATTTTCTGAAAATTAAATCTCTATTTATTGATGCATTTTCTCCTGTTTTTAAAACTCTGTTATCTGTCAGTATGTGGATTTCTTTACAAAAGAATAAACCACTTTTTAGTTCATTATTTTTTTTTTTTGTATTGAAGGAAGCTCATTCATTTCTTTGGACTTTTATCATGAGTATTAGGATGTTATCCTGCACCCTGAATGCTCCTTTAACAATGCTTTGTTATTGTTGTGGTTGTTGTTAGGTGCCATCGAGTCAGTGTCCAACTCATAGCGACCCTCACAGGGTTTTCAATGGCTGACTGTTTCTGGATTGCCTTGGGAGTGGATTGCCAGATCCTTCTCCTATTTTTGCGGTGCTGGGAATTGAACTCAGGACCTCAGAGACTGCAGTGCAGTGCTCTACCAACTGAGCTAAATGTTAGGTGCCCTCAAGTCAGGTCTGACTCATAGAGACCCAAAACACTACCTATGCCTGGCACTATTGTCAGTGCATTATTTAATGTGCTTTATTTTGCTTCCTATTTAATAAGATCAACAGACATTTTAAAGCTTGGACACTCTTACATTTCACTATTTTCATTATTTGTATTTTATTGTACTTATGGTAATTTTTAAATGAGGCCTTTTTTTTTTTTTTTTTTTGCTTAAACTTGCAATCCAATCAAGAAATCTTTTCCATTGAAGTGTCCTCCCTGGATAGAAAACCTTAGATTTTTTTTCTCACCCCCAAGAAGAAATAAATATATTCTGGTGTTTTCCCTGATACTTAACACTTTCAAAATATTTTCACATGTAGTAATCCCTGGTAGGTTTGTTGGTTGTTAGGTGCCATCGAGTTGTGTCTAACTTATAGCGACCCTCATAGGGTTTTCAATGGCTGATTGTTTCGGGATTGCCTTGGGAACGGGTTGCCATGTCCTTCTCCCATTTTTGCGGTGCTGGGAATGGAACTCGGGACCTCAGAGACTGCAGAGCAGCGCCCTACCAACTGAGCTAAATCTCAGCCCCCATAATAATCCCTTTTAGTCTTTAAATGACTCAATGATATATAAAAGTTTTTTTAAAAAATTACTTCCATTTTATAGATGAAATAGAGATTCTGAAGGGTTCATTGATTTTCCTTCATACATAAAGCTAGTAAGTCAGTGTAGCTGGTACTCCAATTTTGGCACTCTGACAATATTCTGCATTTGAAATCAAAATCTCAACTAGATGCTTCATAGAAAAGAGCGATGAAAAGTTCCACTACATTGTTAGTAATTTGTGTCAAAGTATTAATACAAAATTGCTATCTTCTTCACACTATCAGTGTATTCTTTAAAACAACATTGTCACTTAAAATACTCATTCCAATGTGAGCATCCATTTTTAGAATTTAAAGCAAGCTTACTGATTTTAAGTGTGAAGTTTCTAAAATCAGACCTTCATAGTTTGAGGAAATAAATGTAGAGAATGTAGGTTTTTAGAGTGTAGTATTGACAAGAGGAACCCTGTTTCCTCCCAGTCAGGACAATGTTGCAATGTAACCTGGGAGTTTGATGTCTCTGTTGCTGTGTGATTTCACATCACGGTTCAGGATGCTGACAGTCCAAGATGAAGGTTTCCACAGGTTCATTTTCTTCCTACGACCTCTTCGGTTTGCAGAGGCTGCCTTCCCACTGGGTCCTCCCTTGGTCTTTCTCTGTGTAACTCATCTCTGGCATTGTCAGGCCTCCAAGTTTTCATTTCTTATTAAGATACCAGTAAGACTGGATTCAGGCTGGGATTTAGCTCAGTTGGTAGAGCGCTGTGCTACAGTTTCTGAAGTCCTGAGTTCAATTCCCAGCACCGCAAAAATGGGAGAAGGGCCTGGCAATCCACTCCCAAGGCAATCCCGAAACAGTCAACCATTGAAAACCCTATGAGGGTCACTATGAGTTGGATACCGACTCGACGGCACCTAACAATAACAACAACAAGACTCATTCACACTCATCCTAATGATGTCACTTTAACTTAATTAACGCTTTAAATTCCTATCTTCAAATACAGTTACAGTTCTGCAGTACTGAGCATTAGGGCTTCTTGATAAGCATTTTGGAGGGACATAATGCATTTTATAATAGTAGGCATACTTTGGAAGCCTGCAACTGTAGCAAAGTGGTATCCAATCCTCTCAGATCTGTAGCAGAGCAGGGTTAGGCCTGCTTAGTCCTTGGATGGCAGACTGCCTGGAAACACCAGGTGCTGTAAGCTTGGGAGACAGACCTGGCAACCCACTCCCAAAAATCAGTCTGCCGTTGAAAACCCTATGAACAGCAAAGAAGCACTGACAATAGTGTTTCTCCTGTTGTACATAGGGTCAGTATGAGTCGAACATGGACTTGACAGCACCTAACAATAATACTTTGGAATGATTGCACACCAGCCATCACCAAGACAGTAGAATGCAATAAAATTTTATATATGTGAAACTTTGGGAAAATAAAGTCTAAAGAATAGCAGGGGAAAACATTTTCAAGAATGTTGATTTGTAGTTCTTTCCTTCATTTATTTATTCAGTCATCCATTCCTTGTCAGTTATAGTGAGGCTGGCACAATATAATAGTCTCTGATTAGGGACTGACCAAGCCTGCAGCCCTACCACTGTGGGGTCTGATCCCATCAGATGTTGGAAGCTAAGCAAGGTCAGGCCTGGTTAGTCCTTGGATGGGAGACCGCCTGGGAACACCAGGTGCTATAGGCTTAGGAGAAGGACCAGCAACCCACTCCCAAAAATCAATCCACCAGTGAAAACCCTATGAAAAGCGGAGAAGCACTGACATTAGTGTTTTGCTTATTGTGTGTAGGGTCGCTATCATTTGGACACTGACACAACAGCACCTAACAACAACAAGGACTGACCAAATGCAAGTAGAGGCATATGCGGCTTATACGTTTCTTCTCTCTATACCCTTCTCTCATGTGATTTGCCATAGTTTACTAGAATTATGGATTGATGGACTTCGTCGTGTTCCTCATTGTATCACGCATGCTTTGGGGGTAGGAACTCTACCTTTCGTGTTGCATCCTGAAGACATGTTGTTGTTGTTGTTGTTAGGTGCCGTCGAGTCATGCCCGACTCATAGCGACCCTCACAGGGTTTTCAATGGCTGACTGTTTCAGGATTGCCTCAGGAGTGGGTTGCCAGGTCCTTTCTCCCATTGTTGTGGTGCTGGGAATTGAACTCAGGACCTCAGAGACTGCAGAGCAGCTCTCTACCAACTGAGCTAAATCCCAGCCCTGAAAGACATAGACAGTTATATGTATTTAGTGGAATTTGTTGGTCAGTTTTCTGGTCCTGTGACAAATACCTGAGGCAATGGGCTTATAAAGATAAAAAGGTTACTTGGCCTCACAGTTTGGAGGTTTCATTGTCTGGCCCCATTGCTTTGGATCTGTGGCAGGGTAACATAGCAAGCCACGCACTTCATAGCTAGGAAGCAAATGAGAGAGATAGGAAGGGGTCAGAGTTCACACTGTGTCCTCTTAAGGGCACATCCCCCGTCACCTAAGACCTACCGCTCAGCCCCACCTCTTAAAGGTTCCTCTGCCTCCCGATAGCACTAAACTGAGGTCCAAGTCTTGACCACAAGAGCCTTTACAGGACATTGCCAACCTAAACTACAGCAGAGAAGCATCAATATGGTTTTCAGAAGAAAGGACAGAAATTATTTTTTTATTCAGATTTAAACTGCATGTCATTTTGTGAGAATTTGCTGGAATTCTAAACTGATAAGGACATTCAGCAATCAGCCATTAAAAACCCTACACGCATCACGATGAGTCAGACTGGACTCCCTGACACCTAACAACAGCAACAAGGATGTTCAGAGACAATGTATCTGAGGCTGACCTGAGTCAGTAAGTGTAAGAAAAGTGACATGTTCTGGGCACAGCGGTGCACGCCTGTAATCCCAGTGAGTTGGGAGGCAGAGGCAGGAGGATTGCAAGTTTGAGGCCAGAGGCTGCCTATGTAACTTAACAAGGCCCTGTCTCAGAATAAAAAGTTGAAAGTGGGCTAGGGTTGCAGTGCAGTGGTAGAGCACTTGCAAAGCAAGCTGAGGCATTAGATCCAATCGCGCAGTACCATAAAAAGAAAAAAATAAAAATAAAAGGAACATGTGCCCCACTAGTTGACATACACGGGGTGTTTAGTTCCTATTTCCTTATATTGCAAGGTGCCACAGATTATGGCAAGGTTAATCAGGACACAATCTGTGCAAAAACTTCTAAGCAGTACCTTCTATGGCTACCAGTAGGTCATATTTGATTTTATTAAGCTTAAAAAAAAAAAGTCAGCCATTTAAAAATAAAATACAAAGTAGTTATATGGGTAGACTCTGTACTATTCAACAAGAGACTGATACACATTTTACTTCATTTTATTTATTTATTTATTTATTTATTTAATTTATTTATTTTTGTGGAACTGGGGGTTGAACCCAGGGCCTCACGCCTGCATGGTCTGCAAGTGCTGGACCACTGAGCTGCACCCCCAGCCCATTTTTTTACTTTTTGAGACAGGTTCTCAGTAAGTTACACAGACTGCCTCTGGTCTCGAACTTGCGATCCTCCTGCCTCCGGCTTCCGAGCTGCTGGGATCACAGGCGCGCGCCACCGCACCCGGCTCATTTTTTTTTTTTTTTTTTTGAACTAGGGTCTCGCTCTCTTGCCCAGGCTTCCCTAGATTTCCTGGGTTCAAGCACTGCTTCTGTCTCAGCCCCTGAGGAGCTGGGAACCCAGGTGCATGCCAGCATGACAGGCGGATTGGGACATATTTTAAGAATAAAATGTTTCACTTCACTCTGAGTGGGAAGGTTTGAGTGAGTGCTGACGGGTGACAAATCTGTCCTGCCATCTCCCCGTTCCTCTGCCGTCCATTTGCATTCAAACCTGCAGTGAGGGAAAAAGAATTTGAGTCGAACAACATTCTGGTAGTTTGGGGACATTTGCCTGGCATCCCCCAAGTTATAAAGGGTATTTTGTGATGATGACATCGTTCTCTTTCCCTCCCTATATTTTTTCCCTCTGTCTATTGTGGAATTCTATATAAGTCCAGCAACCTCGAGGAAAATACTACCAAACATGCAAATATCTGAATATCTATTTTATGTGGGGAGATTAGAAAGTCACTTCCTGCCACTTTGGCAGCTCCATTATGCAAAAAAAAAAAAAAAAAAAAAAAACGAAGAAGAAGAAAATGCAGGTCATAAATCCTATTACGTTGGAACTCTGGGTGTCAAAAGACTATGTAGATAATTTTAAGAGATTTCCTCTCTGCTGAATCATAGCTGTAAAGTTAAGCTTGGGTTTTCAAATATAAATCACAGAAATGGTTTCCACAAAGCCACCTACTTTTAGTATAAACAGAACTCCAGCAAACTTTTGAGTAGAGATTTCTCAACTGTAGACTCTCTGGGAAATGCTCTGATAAAAAATAGTGTTTTTATAAAACTTGGTGTTTAGCTTTCACATTTTTACATTATTTGTTTTAAGGGCAACTATATTCTACTCTATCATTCTCAATATGATGTTAAAAGATGTCCTATAAATAAAATGAGTTCATAAATACTACCGAGAATCAAACACTAATCACAGCGTTTAAAGAGCATATCAGCGTATAATTCAGAAAGTAAAATTCTTGTAAAATGATGACTGAGAAAGGACTAAGGAAAGTTCATCGTAATTTCGGCGATAGTAAAGCTATCTACCAAAGATAATTTAAAGACAGATGTTTACTCTACAAAAAATAAATGGGTACATATTAATTTATTTTCTCTCTGATGAGAATAGAGGCATGAGTAAACACCTGGATTTAGATTTTATCAATGCTCTCATAATTTATTTTATAAGTGCTTTACTGTGTAATATAAAAAGGCCAGAAAAAAAAGTTTGTGGGGGTGAATAATGAAATATTAATGCCAATATTATCTTGAATGTTGTGTCCCTAAGCGCTTTGATGCTAAAATCCTCATTTTAATTTGTTATTAATCAGTGGAACTTTAGGTTTTTCTCAGTGAGCTCTTCATATCAATAGCTTCAGTCTCCTTGATAGAAGATACACAGCAATTTGTAATTTTATGCAGATATTCTTCTCAAATCATTCATTGTCTTACGTTGCAATTTACTAAATCAAAGTAAAATGATTTAGAATCATAGAAAAAAAATATATATGTATATATATTTGGGAGAAGGACCTGGCAACTCCCTCCCAAAAATCAATCTGCTACTGAAAACCCTATGAACAGCAGAGAAGCACTCACAATAGTGTTTCCCCTGTTGTACAGAGGGTCGCTATGAGTCAGATACCGACTCGACGGCACCTAACAACAACAACAACAATGTATATATATATATATATATATATATATATATATATATATATACACACACATACATATGTACATATATATTTAAATATCTATATGAGATAAAGTACAGTGTCTCTGAAGTTTGGAAAGTAACCTGGAGCAATTTTTAGTTCAAAAGAGAGACATCTGAAAATATCTTACACTAATCTTTGTATGCACTATATCGCCGGACATAAGATACATACAAATGCACAGGGTAGTTACCCAATGCCTGCAGCTGTAGCCCTGTGGCATCCGATCCCGTCAGATCTCGGAAGCTAAGCAGGGTCGGGCCTGGTTAGTACCTGGATGGGAGACCACCTGGGAACACCAGAAGCTGTAGGCTTGGGAGAAGGACCTGGCAACCCCCTCCCAAAAATCAATCTGCCATTGAAAACCCTATGAACAGCAGAGAAGCACTGACAAT